>JAVJIF010020391.1:0-98911 GCA_038442645.1 Agave tequilana | reverse complement strand
AGGAGTCACACTCCATCTGTGGATGTTTCAGACTGGTCAATGCGAACTTTGGGATTTGAAGCTAAAACTGGTTGAATATAATAAATCTGCTACTGTTTCCAAAAGGATATGTTTTTATTCTCTCTTTATTTCAGGAATTTACCATATTCATCAGCAACCACCTTGGAATCACCATTTAAACCGAAGTTGAATTTAAATTTGCTAGTCTTTAATCCATTATTTGGATGCATTATTCTCAGTATAAATAATTTAACGAAATAGAAAATCTGTCATTCTGGAGGATTAGCAGACAATATAACATATCAAATGCACAAAATACTGGATCCTCCAACACCCCATATATACCATAGATTCCATTTTCACATTGATCATATATAGATCATGTCGGAAACAAAATGGCCAAACTTGTATACAGGCAAATGACAAAAATTACATAACAAAAACAGAGCAAATTCTACAGTTACAACTTCTAAGTTCGGGGGGGGGGGGGGGGGGGGGGGGGGGGGGGTGTTCACCAGCCTGATACAAGCTCCACTGTTAGCCTATCCATCTACATGATGGAGTGGAATCTAATGGAAGTGTGTCTTCATAAACCTAGTTTACACCGTGGCAGCTTAATAGAACGGTAGATTGCCGTCTCCTTGAAGCTCTTTGTCAGCCATATGGCCGTCTCTCTTGGCGAAACCTTCTCAAGACCAAAAGGCTTCAGCAGAACTCCGAGTTCTTCGAATCTCTCCTGCTGCAGCAGCTGTGCACTGAACTCAAGCAACCCCTCCAAGGCCTCTGCTCGCTGCTGATACGAAGAAGTGTCGAACCGCCGCTGCCTGGAATCTGATGATCCCCGGGCTAGAAGCATCACCAGCGGTCGGATTCCTTCCTGAGGAATCACTCCCATTGTCACCGTCTACTCGGAAGATTTGGATCGTGCACTTGTCCTTTGTGATGGAACGATCACCATAGTGCGGGGTGGTGGAACAGGAGCCATGGGCTGAAGCAATCACGGATGGAGAACAAGGGGTCTTCCGATGAAGCTAATGGGAATTCAGCAATCCTGTCAATCCGTGGGGCATTTACTGAAACATCAGGAGACTCCATTCGGCGGAGAATGCTGGCATTGCGGCGGCCAGGGGTCTCAAATGCAGCAAGGAAGTGATGCACTTCGGTGTCGGTTGGGCGGGCTAATCTATCCACTGGAGTTCTTGATGGCTGTAGCTGCATCAGTTTCACGAAAAACAATCTTAATACAAAAAAATGTGCATATTCCTTCTACCGCATTGAAGGTAACTTTAGCAGCTGCCTAATGTGATAGCCAATATGCATATGCTTTCCAAGAGTATTATAGGCATGATCACAATGGTACATAACATGTAACAATAGATTCATCATAGTATAAGTTAGCATTCTTCAGTTACAAGTGAACACCTTGGCATAGAGTAGTGATTCCAAGGAACAGCAACAAGTAAAACACTGGTTTTGCTGATTCTCACTTGAAGAAAAAATAAATGTAGAGCACTTTTGCTTAAGTTCTTTGCAGTTCTATTTCTAAAGATTATGTGCATCTGTTCATTCCTATTACAGCAAGATGGACTTACCTAGATGAAAATGGGCCAGCTAGTAAATCTTGGATGGAAATTCCTTTAACCTATTTTCTTGGGTAATCTATTAACAACTTCACAACTTATTCCACTAGTAGATAAGAGAAAAATAACGAGAATCTAGATTCATAACTGATCTAAACAAGAAAAAGAAACATCAATTTTCAGGATAACTACGGTATGTTCCTGGCATGACCCGGTTCATACCAAAAACTGTGTACAAAACAATATACATAGAAAAGTGAGCAGTTTAATGTAAAAAATGTGGGGAAATTAACCTTTCAAATAGCAGAAAAAACTTAATCGACCCACAGAGAAATAGAAGAAACATTAACTTTGCTTCGAGAAACTATATAGTTTACAGAAAGCTTACCAATTACGATTTTGTGGTGTGGATGACTTTTGCTGGCTCCACTTGCTTCCTGGGAGTAGTAAAGGTTTTGGAAGGGTGTATCTAGGGTCTGGTAACACTTGGCTAACATTTGTTGCTTTGCCAACACCTGATCTCCAACTTGACCGCTGCCAACTGATAAGTCTTTCATCCCTTGGTTCAGATTATCTGGATAATATTTTATACTTCTAGTAGAGCTTATAGAATCCCGCTGAGTTGCAGGCCGGTCCTGTCTCAAGATCCTTTCATTGCCCAAAGAGTGCCTTTTATCCTTGCTCTTGCACACGGAATCTTCAACATCGGGAAATCTGATTTTCTTTATGTGACTGCTCACAGGGTGTGGGACCGGAAGAGAGTTATAAATAGGACTGGACTTCAGATTGACTTGAAGCACATAGGGTTGGAGGTGTGGATGCCTAAGCAGCTCTGCAGCCTGGCACATGAAAATTATTAAAAAAAACTGGAATATGAGACTTAAAGTGCAAGAATGGCTGAGTACATACACTGGCCTATGCTCTGGACTCTTCCGGAGCATACTTTTTATCAGTCCTCTACTGTAAAACAAAAGATTCGAGAATGAATCAGTATGCAAATCAGTAAGACCTTCCTTTAAGTAAAAGCAACATCTACAACTTGGTAAGATTTTCATGAAACAAGGAAATAGAATTAGAAAAAACACATACAATGCACCAGAATATGAGCTTGGAAGAGGAGCCACTATAGACTTGGTAATTTTGTTTATTAGACCTTGCATATCCTGCTCAGAAAGCAAAAAGGTAAACTTCAGATGTTTATCATAGGATATCTTAAAAAAAAGGACAGGATCGTCACTTTTAACAGCAGTGATTTGTATCCCTCAAAATTTCCTTCAATGGCGGATGCAGATAAAAACTGTAATTAAGAAATTAGGATAATATTGTTGAAGATATTACCCATGCAATCTATTGTCAAGTTAAATATACAAACACAATGTCTAATAGTCAGACTGTTACAATTCAAGTTAATGCAACAACCACTACCAAATGTCATTTGTATTCTGGTGTATTCAACAAATATTTGTTCACTGTTGGAAGCAGAAAAAACTGTTTTGTGTGCATTGAGAAATTCGGAAAATATTGCCAAAGATATTACCCATGTAATCTGTTGCCAAGTATTCTGGTGTATTTAACAAAAATTGCTTCACTGATGGATGCAGATAAAACTGTTTTGTGTGTACTGAGAAATTAGGAAAACATTGCCAAAGATATACCCATGTAATCTGTTGCCAAGTTAAATATCAAAAACAATGCCAATAGTCAGACCCTTTTATGAAAATGAACAGATAGCAATCTTGTTCAGCAGATGAATATAATGCAGGTGAATGCAACAATAACCACCAAATAAAATATAGAAATTTTTGGTATATATACTTAAAATCTTCAATCACCCCCCACCCACAAAAAAAAAAAAAAAAAATACCCACCCCAACACCCCACACCGCCCCCCACCCCCCCCCCCCCCCCCCCCCCCCAAAAAAAAAAAAAAAAAAATGAACATATGATTTGAAGACACAGACAAGGGTGTCATACACAGCAATTGTCCAAAATCCAGACACGAGGACATGCCTAAATATGCAAATTTCTTCTAAATATATGCATATTGACTAAGACATGTATGTATTAGGTTAATATTAATATAGAAAAAGAGCTTAGTTTTCGTATATGAAATAGTTGACTTTCATGAAATACCATAATACACTCCATTTATGTGTATATTTTGAGGTAAATAACATTTACACATTTGTTAAGTGTCGGACACAGATGGACACGTGTCGTGTCTGCATGTGTGGACACGCCAATTTTTGGGTGGGAGAAGTGTCATGCATATCATAGGAAAAAAACTAGTGATATTATTATGCTTTTATTACTCCCACAAAATCAAGTTGTTTCTTCAAAACAGAAGGGACAACGAAAGGAAAAAAAGAAACAAACACTAGGTCTCAAGTATGTGCATTGAACGTTCATAGAGGAGAGGTTTGCTAAAATGACCAGCCATGAATAGCGAGCCAGAGCTTAAGAGACGGGCGAGGACTTGCGGGAGGTGGGGAAAGGTTAATAAGAGATCACAGGAATGGGAATTCAGGATTAGGCTTATTTTATCAAAATAAGAAGTAAAAGAAACAGTAAATTCTAGGAAATCACAAAATCAGATAGAAAACAGTAATAAACACAGCATGACGTGTCGTCTCTGATAAGTTGTCGGACATGACATGGTTTCTCAATAGAAGTAACCGCTGCCTCATAGGCTTGGTAGCCATTAATTTCAGAAGAAATTTTCAGAAGAATATGGAAAAGTCCGAAATAATGGTTGCACATATATGAAAATGTTGAAACCTTTATTCATAGGTAGGTTCCAATAGGTTTCCCTTTCAGAAAAGATAAGATGCAATTTGCACACAATAGGAAAACAACGATGCTACAGATAAGCCAAATACTGATGCCCTTTGTAATGAATGCGTGATATAGATAATGCTACTTAATGTAATTATCCATCAGATACAAACTGCAAGAACGAAAACAAATGCTAGATAGAAAGACAAGAAAAGCATGCATACTGTTAGGACTAGATGCCAGATAAATCTGCAACTTAAGTAAAAGAGAAGCTGCAACTTACGAAAGCTTTGAATGCAGGCCTCAAGGCTGTCATTTCATATACACAACATCCTGGATAATTGAATGAATGAGTTTAGAAAATGCATGAAAAAAGTAAGTTGTGTTTTTTTGCTTTTACATTAGATGAGGAGACAGAGGAGGAGAAGCCGGTTACCTAATGACCAAATATCGGATTTAGAACCATAAGGTATATCAGCAAGAAGCTCTGGGCACATATAACTGGGAGTCCCTACAACCTGCATAAGCAGCCAGCAACTAAGAAATGTCGCCAAATCAAATTGTAAGAACAATTACATAAGACAAGGTAAGAACACCCACAGAAGAGGCTAGATCATCCGAAGTCAACATTTTAGCAAGCCCAAAATCACCTGCATCAAGTGACAACTTTCAAAGATAAAACCTCCATCCAGGGATGATAAGATGAATTCATTAGTAATAAGTAATTACAGTAGCCCCAATGAAAATAAAAAATAAATTGCTTACCAAGCCGAATGCTTTGATCTCTCGTAAGGAAAATGTTTGAACACTGAAGCAAATGATAATGGATAAGTAAACAGAAATGAACAGTTCTCTGAAATGCCGAAGAAATAAATGGATCTATGTTCCACTAGTATACGACTGACCTTAACATCGCGATGAAGAATATGGTTGGTATGCAAGTAATCTAGTGCCATAAGGAGCTGAACAAGCCACTTACAAAGTTTCTGCATACAGGCACAAAGGACATAAGAAATTGAGGTGCACAAAAATACTAGATTCAAAACCACTGTTGGATGACATCACATGCATGGCATGCTCGAACACATAAAATGAATTATGCAGTTAAAATAAACAACCTCTTCGGAGAAAAGAGTTCCATTAGCCTTTTTAATTGCTTCCGCCCTATGTAAGATAGAGGAGAATAATAGGTTACACCAACTAAACATGGATTTCAAAATCATCCAAAGGTAGATAATTAGCTTTATTAAATGAAAAAACTTACATATCCCCTCCCTCGCAATAACCAATGATAATGCATACATAGCAGCCCTGGAAGCAAGCAAGTCCATAATTACTTCAGCAAGAATATTTAAGACGCATGCAGAATGATTCCATAAACAAATTTGCACAGTTAAACATATTAAAGTTGAAGCAAAACTAAGAATAAGATTATTACAAGGAGAATTAAGCATTTAAAAGTTCTTGGTCAAATCAGCTTGCAAGAATCTTTTCTTCTGTGTTTCTTATAGAATCATAATAGCATTTGCTATGTTATACTACCTTATAATAATGCAGATAAGTCAATATATTAACAGTTCGGAAAGGAGTTTGTATTTTAGTCAAGTTTCAAGACTCAGAAACGACAGCCAGACACATTGATGCCATTGCCATCCTAAACAGTTCAGTGCAGAAACATCCATTATTTACAACAAAAAAAATAGTTCTTTTTGTTTTCAAGATAAACAGTGGGAAATCCCCTCACAGTCCATTAAAAAATATATAACAAAATAAAGTAGTACATACGTGTGAATATTAAAAGAGTTAAATGTACCACAGTGATTATATTACTCTAATTACTAAATGATGCAAATGGTTACATAAGGAAACATTTCTCTAAGATAGAAATTCTCAGAGGAGCTTTGGCTACACATTAAAATCTAGCTAGTATAGTTGGATGCTTTGGCTTGACTCAAATTCCGCATGGCATCAGATTATCAAGCTCAAAAATAGTCTTTGCATCGTCTTGATTGATAAAAACCAGTTGAGACTTTTTTTACCACATAGCAGAACATGAAATACAGGCTCTCAAAAGGATATCATAGAAGCAATAAACACCAGTGCATAGTTCAGTGCTTCCCTTTCAGGATTGCTCGACAAACAAGGTGAAACAGGGTACTTGAAAAATCAATTTTGAGAATTATGTAATAAGAAAAAATAAAAACATACTCTGAGATTTTGAAACAATGTGTTGCTTTCTGCGATAGCTATTGAATTGATAAAAGAAAGGTCCAAAAAATGGTTTAAAATCTTGATACTGACAATGATTTTTAGTAATTGAAGCTTAAAGATCAATGTTTGCCATTATCTCGTCTCATAAATTAAAGTTAAAATGAAAAGAAGGAATATTATAATACTTTACCTAAAAGGTATGTAATATTTTTGTTTGGAAACAACATTTAAAGAATTTCAAATGTGGATAGATGTTCATAAATATGAATAACTTGTTAAATTTGTCAATATCGACAGATATTACAAGAAATAGCAAAATTGAGCTGGATGATTGTTGTCTATTGAGAAAAGTTAACCCAAGAACAAGATATTTCTCCTTTTCACTTTTCAATTACATAGTTTGTCTTACGGACCAACCATACACAACCTTGATAAACTCCGAAATATAAGAAGAAATATTAAGAAGCAACTTATAGCTGTTCAGCTAAATGGTTCGTTATTTACAGAGGACAGTAATAAAAGTGTCAACAGGCATTTAGACAAGAAAGCATAATGGAAAAGAATACACACCAAAAAAAAAGTCTCGACAACTAGGATCTATTAACTTAAATACAACATATTGTCTACCCATAAATTGCTAGATTGTATGCATGATTAGGCATGTTGTTGTCCTTGTTTCATGTAACAACTATTATAGAAAAAGCCAAAATGGAACAAAAATACTTTTCATGAGATACTAAGGGAAGTCACTGACCTTTCTACCCAAGAATCTTGTACTCCACGATAAATGGATTCTTTACTTTAGAAATCAATTCCATCTGCATAAGCATGATACTTTGTGAATCTTATAGAAGCTAAATATAAAATAACAGCAGTATAAATAAGGAGAAGGTGACTGGAAATTTGATTTCTCAATATTCATCTCTTGCAATAATTTTGAAACTATCAGCCAGCCAATTATTGATATGTAACAGAAAAGGTTATAATTTACTTGAGGTACTATCGTACACTCTGCATAGTTTGAGGTATGACATTCATTGACAAAGATCTTGAAGACAAATATTAAAATAAAGATTCATTAATTAATTACAAAATGCCCAACTTTAGCTGCTCTAGAATCTTGCAGTGACACCTAATGCCGACCATAATAAGAACAGTTAGATCATAGAAAAATTCAACAAGCAAACCCCAAAAAAGGTTGGCAAGCCACTTGGCAATTATAAACATTATGTCAGTCATGACCAACTATTTCTTCCAGCGAATCAATATTTTCTTCAAACAGAATTTCATAAGAAGTCTTTCAGCCCCAAATAAGTAGAGATAAAACTACAACTCAGCTACTATCCTTCACGGGTTCCAATTTGAGTGTTAAGCAACTTATGGATCATCAACAACCGCTCTAATTTGCATTTAAAATAATCTACAACCTTGCAGATGGAGTAGATTATATTAATCAACTAGAGTACTGTGTTATTATCACAGCTACTACCCTCAATCAAATGACCAGCTTTTATGCTAAGTTTTCATTGTAGGTTATAGACTCCCATATTGAGACAGTTATTTCCATTGAGACCAGTAATAGCTGTATACCTCCTGATGTGCTGACCTTCGACATCGATCAGTCTGCCGAGCAAGGCGAATCTTCTTCAAGACATACCTACAAGAGGCAATAAGTTCAATTAAACATGAAAATGTTCAGACAAGTTATATTGAAAAGAGATTCAAAGTTGTTTCACTCAGTGCTCACCTCTTCTTTTCTACCTTATGCCTCACAAGGAGAGCAGACCCAAATGCACCTTTACCAATCTGCTCCAATACCTCATACTGTTCCATTTTGGGAACAACAGCTTCTCACGCTATCTACTAATACCAACTCAATCTTCACTTCACCTTTCCTAAATGCATTCAAGAGTTTAAGTAATTACCAAAAAAAAAAACAAGCAATTTCAAATGAAAAAAAACTTAATTTTATGTAATAAAAGCTAATAACTGACTACATAAATCAGTTAAAGAATAAAAAAAACGGAAGTGCTTTCAGTACTGAAGATGGACGCAAGTTTAAAAGAAATGTTTCCAAAACTAAATCCACACTCTACTGCACTGCTCAAATCAATCGTCACTTCACCTCCCTTAATAAATTCAAAAAATTCAATAATTACCCAAAAAAAATGACGATTTCCAAACAAGAAAGGCTCAAAATAAGAGCTACAAATGACACAAGGAAATATTTCTAAACTAGCGAATCACATGACATCACTTACTGCTGTAAACTATTAAAAAAAATGCACAAAAGTAGATCACAACTGCTGGACATTCAGTTAAATTTGACAAAAAAATAACTACTTAAAAACGTTGAACGAGCACTAAAACCAGTAACATCAGCAGAAAAGCTAAAAAAAAGTAAAAATCAGAGGAATAAACAAAAAAAAATCCAGAAATCGACACACATTGCTGAGATTTTCAAGAAATGCCGCACCTGGATCTGAGATCCTCCGGTCACCGACGAGATCTCGGCGACATCAACGAACAGCAATCAGACCTAAACTCCACATTTTCCCACTCGAATCATGCAAGAGAAGCTTCGAGAAGAACTGGAACTAGAAGTAGAACGCGAGCTCTCTGTTCTCCCCTCTTCCTCTTCTTCTCATTGTGAGCGAATGAGTGAGAGAGAGAGAGAGAGGCAGGCGGCAAAGGGCTCAAAAAGGCGGAGATAATCGTTGAATTTGAAGTTCAAAAGGAAAAGGGATTCATTATCACAGGCCAAGCAAAAAAGATGAAGAATCGAGAGAGAGAGAGAGAGAGAGAGAGAGATGAAAAAGCAAGTGATGTGATGGACAGTACTGTAGAGTGTGTGTGTGTGGTGTGTGTGTGTGAGAGAGAGAGAGAGAGAGAGAGAGAGAGAGAGAGAGAGGGATGTCAATTGTAATTTTTTTTTTCTTTTAATACTGTTTATTTATCTATATTAAATGGTTAGATATAATTAATTAGTAATAATAAATTATTAGGGAAACGGTAGTCACGTGTTTTCCTCTCCCTCGCTCCCTTTTTTATTGGAGGATTAATTTAAATTTATTAACTATAAATTTTAAATAATTAAGTTTTGGCAGGTTTCGCCGGTGGGACCCGGCCGCGGGGGACATCCCTTCAGATCACGAGCCGAAGGCGCTCTTTTCTGCGCCATTTTTTGCAGTCGGGGATCCGCTGCGGAGGGCAGAACACGAAACAGGTTACTTTTACTTTTGCTTTTGTCTTTTTGCGTGGCAGTTACCGGGTGTTGGCGGTTGAGGAAGCGTGAGCGTGATGATGAAAGTGATGGGCGGAGTTGGAACTCGAGAGTCGAGAGGCAGCCTTTGACGGGGAGGAAGCTACGGGGAGCGCGGGGCCCGAGGAACGTGGGGTTGGATTGGGTGTGAGAGAGGACGCTTCTCAAATGTGGGACCCACAGGAAGAGCCTGAACTGGGCCCATGTGGGCCGACACGCGTTAGACGGCAATTTGGATTGGATTTGCGCTACACCGGCGGTGAGGGGGGTGTTTGCCGCCTAATTGGCCAACAATTTTTTCAAGTGGACCCCACGGCGTCGTTTTAATTTAATTATTGAGGAAGGCGAAATTTTTTTCGTTGAGCCGAACATATAAACGAACAAAGAAATTTCCTAAAATTCCTCCCACAGTCTTTTTTTTTTTTTGGCAAAAACATATAGAAAATCCACCTTTTTTTCATTTAAGAGACGATAATGGACGGAGCAAATTCCACCCTAATTTTGATGACAAACGTCTTACTTATTAAGTGTGGTGAATAAAAACCGGCTTATCGTGTATCGAATACATCAGAAGTGATTGGGACGCTCCTTAGATGACATCTATCAGAGCACACACAAGAAAAAATATTTTTCAGATTAGGAACACTAGGAATGGCTAATGGGGCAGGTCGATCCGCTTCGACCCGCCCCGCCCTGTGCGACCCGTTTGAGTCGCACAGGGCGGGTTGCGGGTCAACCCGAATTGACCCGTCCGTTTAAACTGGACGGGTCAGATTCGTCCCGTGACGAACCATGATTGGTCACTAATGTTGCACATTTATTATCATATTTCCATACTTATTATAGAATAAAATCTGCATTGTCCTAATTAAATGTTTAATTTATTTGCAGGCCCATTCCTTAAGGAGATGAAGAGAAACAAGCCCACCAAATTCTGATTAATTCAGAATAAATTTGAAATGAAGAAATCAGGGCAAAATCTTGGCATATAAGGAAGTTGAGAAGAATCCTCCCTGAATCAAGATGAAGAAATCAGAACAAAATCTTGGCACATAAGGAGGTTGAGAAGAATCCTCCCAAAATCAAGATGAAGAAATCAGGGCAAAATCTTAGCATATAAGGAAGTTGAGAAGAATCCTCCCTGAATCAAGATGAAGAAATCAGGACAAAATCTTGGCATATAAGGAGGTTGAGAAGAATCCTCCCTGAATCAAGCACAATCAAAGGCTGTTTTGTCAACTTTTAAAGCAAAAATAAGAAAATCAGAAGAAGATACGGGAAATACATCAGACCAGGAGATCCCCCAATCTTCCTGGGATCTTCTCCTTTAGGTTTTGCCTATAAATACTAGTTTTAGCTGAGCAAAAGGAGAGGATCATGCAGAGATAGGATTTAGTCTAGTTTTCCATTTTTTAGTGTAAGTTTTGTTTTTTCTTTTTAATGTAATTTTTAGCTTTCATTGATGTAATTCAGAGGAGATCAGACTTTCATTGAAGAACAAGAATGAAGTTTGAACTGAGAGTGACACCGTGTAAGGTTTCTTTCTTTTCTTTTATCGTTATGAAATCAAATCTGTATTCTCTCTTTGTATGTACTTCGTTTTAGTTTTCTTCTTCTTCTTCTTTTCTACTTCACTCTTCTTTAGTACAATTGTCTTCCAAGTGAGTCTAAAAGTATCGAAAGTGCCTTGCCTTTGCGAGTGCCACCGATAGCTCATGACGATGAATGTGAGTCTCTCTGTATCATTTCATGCTTGAAGTTGTCTTGATGATGTAATGTGGAAGAGATAATACTCAACTCTTATGGGCTATGCGTTGATTGCCTCCACTTCAAGGTAACATCGTCGCCAAAGATTCAAGGTAAGCTTTTGGTAAAAAGAAGGTAAGTAATTATTTTTCTTTCTTTTCTTTTATTTCTGTAGAGTAAATCACCAACACCACATCTTCCAAATCTTTCTTTTTCAATTTATTTGTACATAGTCGTTTTCTGATTTTCTCCACCTTCTCCATCTATCGCTTTCTTTCTAACTTAACCTAACTCTTTTTCATTTTCATTTTTTAAAACAAAGAAGAACTTTCATTTTTTTTTCTTCATAAAGATTTCAATTAAAAACCTTGAACGCTTCTATCGCAAACCCTCCTTGTGGATCACGACCTGCATAACCACTTGCTATCGCGGTAGAATTGAGCACTTGCACATCTTTATTTTTAAGTTCTGTAATTCCGTATTTGTGTGCAAGTAAAGCTTCAATCAAATTTTGGGCGCCAAAATTTGATTGAAGCTTTACCTGCACACAAAATACGGAATTACAGAACTTAAAAATAAAGATGTGCAAGTGCTTAATTCTACCGCGATAGTAAGTGGCTATGCGGGTCGTGATCCACAAGGAGGGTTTGCGATAGAAGCGTTCAAGATTTTTTAATTGAAATCTTTATGAAGTCTTCTTTGTTTTAAGAAATGAAAATGAAAAAGAGTTAGGTTAAGTTAGAAAGAAAGCGATAGATGGAGAAGGTGGAGAAAATCAGAAAACGACTATGTACAAATAAATTGGAAAAGAAAGATTTGGAAGATGTGGTATGGTGATTTAATCTACAAAAATAAAAGAACAGAAAGAAAAATAATTACTTACCTTCTTTTACCAAAAGCTTACCTTGAATCTTTGGCGACAATGTTACCTTGAAGTGGAGGCATTAACGCATAGCCCATAAGAGTTGAGTATTATCTCTTCCACATTACATCATCAAGACAACTTCAAGTATGAAATGATACAGAGAGACTCACATCCATTGTCATGAGCTATCAGTGGCACTCGCAAAGGCAAGGCACTTTCGATGCTTTTAGACTCACTTGGAAGACAATTGTACTAAAAGAAGAGTGAAGTAGAAAGAAGAAGAAGAAAACTAAAACGAAGTACATACAAAGAGAGAATACAGATTTGATTTCATAACGATAAAAGAAAAGAAAGAAACCTTACACCGGTGTCATTCTCAGCTCAAGCTTCATTCTTGTTCTTCTATGAAAGTCTGATCTCCTCTGAATTACATAAATGAAAGCTAAAAATTACATGAAAAGAAAAACAAAAACCTACACTAAAAAATGGAAAACTAGACTAAATCCTATCTCTGCATGATCCTCTCCTTTTGCTCAGCTAAAATCAGTATTTATAGGAAAAAACCTAAAGGAGAAGATCCCAGGAAGATTGGGGGATCTCCTGGTCTGATGTATTTTCCGTATCTTCTTCTGATTTTCTTATTTTTGCTTCAAAAGTTGACAAAACAGCCTTTGATTGTGCTTGATTCAGGGAGGATTCTTCTCAACCTCCTTATATGCCAAGATTTTGCCCTGATTTCTTTATCTTGATTCAAGAAAGATTCTTCTCAACTTCCTTATATGCTAAGATTTTGCCCTGATTTCTTCATCTTGATTCAGGGAGGATTCTTCTCAACCTCCTTATATGTCAAGATTTTGCCCTGATTTCTTCATCTTGATTCAGGGAGGATTCTTCTCAACTTCTTTATATGCCAAATTTTGCCCAGATTTCTTCATTTCAAATTTATTCTGAATTAATCAGAATTTGGTGGGCTTGTTTCTCTTCATCTCCTTAAGGAATGGGCCTGCAAATAAATTAAACATTTAATTAGGACAATGCAGATTTTATTCTATAATAAGTATGAAAATATGATAATAAATGTGCAATATTAGTGACCAATCACCTTCTCTCTCTTTTTATGATGTGTTTGTGTGTGTGCATGTGGGTTTACATTATTTTTGTGTGTGTGCTTGTGTACATTTGGGCATGAATTATTTTGTGATGGTGCAATTGTAGATGTGTTACATGTGCATGTGTGTTATAATTATTTTCATATGGGTGTTTAATTGTGTATATATGTGTGAGGGTGTGTATAATTGTGTAAGTGTGTTAATTTATATTATATGCAGTGTGTGTGTGTGTGTGTGTATGTATATAGGTGTATGTATATGTATACTCGTATATATGTATGTATGTGGGTGTACCGTGCATGTATACATGTATGGCATGTGTGTATGGGTACATGTGTGAGTGTATTATGTGTTTGTGTTGATTCCCTTCTTTGCTGTGTGTTTGGTTGCGTGTTACAGCTTTCAGACTCATTCGTGCGATCCGAACTAAATAACAAGAGATTCAAATTTGTGCCATTATGGACACAATGCACTGCCTATTCGAAGACTGATCCATGAGATGATTCGTAGATCAGTACCAGTTCGTGCAGTGAAGACCAGACGACGATTCAGTTCCAAAACTGCGTCATTTCATGTGAGTGTTTGCTTTTGTCGTATTTTCTTATTTACCGTTGTTAATATGTATTTGTGTTTTACCTTTATCATTTCATGTGACTGTCTGAGATATTTTACCAGTATTATCACTTGTATCACTTCATGAGGTATCAGTGATTGTTCACCATATTTATGTAGTTGATATGAGCTTGTATCAGCGTCATGTCATGTGTCTGTAGTTCGCCGTTGTTGGCTTAGGCTTAGTATTGATACATCTTAGATGTAACTTGACTCGATCTATTGATTGGATAGATTAGTTCATATTTGAGCATCAGATGTATATAGACCTTATATTTGGATATTTAGATATTAAACTTATATCATTTCATGTGTAACCGTTTCAGATTTAGACTAGTTGTAAAGAAACTTGGACATTAATTGGATCGATCTTGAGTAGGATTGACTGTGATTAGAAATATACATTTTATATGGAGTACTTCTCAGACTTGTTGTTCTTTCATTTAGTAAATAACATAGATGATGATTCATTTATTAAGGACGGATTTGTTATGTTACTTTATTAAGATAATGGATTACTTATGTTTGGATCGATATATGATTTTATTTAGAGTTAGAGTTGATCTGAGATATATATTCCTTTCATTGAATCTTGATTAGTACTTAGATATGATTGATTATGTTGGATTATTGGTTGTAAGGATCTCTGGATTCTATTAGCTCATTAGTTTATTATAGTATTGATGATATCTTGTTGAGGTTGAGTATCAGATGTATACATTTCTAGATTCATATTGTTTGGGATGTTCTCTCTTTAAATATGACTTCGGTATTGTTAATCTAGTTGATTCGAGGATAATCAGTAGATTGTATTCATGATCTTGGTTAATTTAGTTAATAGAGATTGAGTTATTATGATAGTGATCTAGTCGATATCGGAGATCTTATATTTCAGAGTTATCAGATAGCAGTTATCAGTTTATCAGTTATTGGTGTGACTATTTGTTAATGATCACATGATGTGTTCAGAGTTTATAGTATTTGTCAGAGATCTATACCAGTTATCAGTTTTAGTTATACAGTTGTGATTAGTGACCCTATATCTCCAGTATTTTATTTCAGATGTCAGTTATTAGTTGTCAGATATGAGCTATCAGTTGTCAGATTATCAGTTATTTTTTACATCACTAGTTGTTGGAGATATTTGGTTATTGTTACATTCTATATATAACATATTGTTGCATGTTAATAAAAGATATCATAATCCGAGAAAAAGGGGTAAGTGCCTGATGATGTATGTCATGTATTTTAGGAGGATTTCTTATGGTATACCGAATTGTAGGTTCCACCATAGGGAACTAAGATAGTACTGGCTACCTATTCAGTTGTCAGTTGTCAGGACTATGCCCGGATTACGGCGCCACACTAGTTGTCTTTTCATGTGGGGTTGTGGCTTCAGTTATTAGAGTCTTGTGGCTTGTCCTAGTTCAGCGCCAGGGGTGTTTGTAACGCCCCGATCCCATATGTAGTCTAAAGATCTAACAGGTATAGAATGCAATGCCACAAAATGGTCTGAGATAAAACAATGGGAAGCACCGGAATCGAAGAGGGCTAAAACAGGTTTAGAATGCACCCTGATATTACCTGTTATCACCTCCTCAGAAGTCTCAGCTTCTACTTCTGTCAAATTGTAGGCTTGACCCCTTCCACGCCCTGCAGCAGTCCTAGCTCCCCTCTGGACCGGGCGAATAGCTTGCTGTGGAGGAGGGGGAGGAACTCTCTGATCATCGGTCCCTTATTCCTCTGCCCCGGTGGCCCTGGAAGTGCTCTCTGTCCATTCGGTCCCTGAAGTGCCGGTAGAGCTTGATTGGTAATCCCCATTCTCCTGTGTGGACAGGCTTCAATGGAATGGTCTCGGGAACCAACACCAAGCATAGTCCATTTGCCCTTCGGCAATTCTGCTGAGAATGACCCGATTTCTGGCAAAAGTTGCAGATAGGACCTGATTGAGCCATCTGGTAAGGAGCTGGTCTGAATGGTTGCCTGGCCTGAACCTTAGCTGCTCTGTATGGGCCTCCTCTTCCCATTGGTGGAAACGGCCTCTTCATGGCCTGATTCCTCATCTGGTTCACTTGCTTCTTCTCTAGCCCACGCTCCACTTCCCGAGCTATGGTAAGGACTTCTGAATAGGTCTTCAGCTGCTGGGGCATCAAGAAAACTTGGATGTCCATCTGCAATCCCTGCTGGAATCTGCTTGCCCGCTTCTCCTCATCCGCTACCATGTACGGAGCAAAGCGGCTAAGCCTGAGAAACTCTGCTGCATACTCATCCACTGACTTGTTCCATTGCTGCAATCTGATGAACTGCTCCTCCATGTCTTTCTGAGCAGTAGCAGGGAAGAATCTGCTGTAGAAACTCTTGGAGAACGTGTCCCAGGTGACAGGCTTCTCCAGTCTGGCCTCCTCAGCTAGCCACCAAGTCCTAGCTATATCTTTTAACTGAATCTTGGCGACCTCAACTTGGTTCTCCTTTGGTACTCTGGCTGCATTCAGCAGATCTGATGTATCCGTCAGCCATTGCTCGGCATCCAGGGGTTTCTCTTCACCCGTGAATATGGCTGGTTGCAGCCGCCTGAAGTCTGAAACATTTCCCGGCCTCTGTTCCTTAGGAGCTGCCAATTCTTGCGGAGGAGTTCCGTCTGCTGCTGCTGGTTTCCATCATCGTCTGAATGACCCTCAGGATGTCCACATTCTCTCCCGTGAGTCCATTCGATGCTTGCCCGGAATGGTTACGTCCCGTCCTTCTCTCCATACCGAATTGGGAAAAGATAACTGGAATTGGGGAAAATGGAAGGAGTTTAGGACACAAGGGAAGGAATCAAGAAGGAATCAAGAAGGACTAGATAACTTTGTACGTTGTAGTTGGCAATAGCAAATTACTGGAATTTGCTGCTTGATTGTACTATAGGTGTGAGAGCCCAGGCTCTGATACCAACCCTTATCCTTCTTTTCTGTTATCTTTCACTTCCTGTTATCTTTCTTTCCTGTTACCTTCCACTTTCTGAAATTTCGAGGACGAAATTTTTGTAAGGTGGATGGATTGTAATACCCGTTCCCGGAATACGTACTTAGTTGCGTGTTCAGTTTTCGATCGTATTTTTCGGTTTACTTCCTGTATTTGACCGATTTCAGTTTTAAAAGTCATTTTCCAATATTATATATTTTCTATGATTTTCTGGAATTTTCCTGAATTTAATTAAATATTTTCAAAACGGTGTCGACCAGTACCGCTGATCGATTCTCGGATTTTTAATTCACAAACAGTTAGGAATTTCTAGAAGGTCCTTTAGACTTTATTTCTTAGAATCATATTTTCTATCTAAATATTTTTCTGGGAATTTTATGAATTTATGAAAGTTCCAACGGAGTCGGTAGATAACTGATTCCGGGATTTTTAGTTTTAAAACTATAAATTATTTCTTCAAACGAATTTCACCATGAGTCTTAAAATGTTATTCTTGATTTCTAGTAAAATTTTCGGGTCGTTCTGAGATACTTAAATTTCGGACGATTCCGGTATTTTTCCAAAATTCCATTTTCCAATTTTCCAATAATTCCAATTTTCCACATAATCCCACTCACTTTCACCTAATCCTTTTTAAATCCCACTCATTCTCTCTCTCCCCCATGGCCGGCCAAGTGGCCAAGTGAGGGACACCTCACCCTCCCCATATTTGCACAAAACCCCCTCTCAATTACACTATTTGCAACTCCTTTACAAAATCTAACACCTATATAAACAATCTCTTTACATTTCTTTTCCTTTTTCTTCATTTCACCTAAGTGTTAGCCCTCACCAAGAGATCTCTCCTCCTTCTCAACCTCAACCCTAGCTCCAAGAACCACCTCAAGGACTTCATCTCCACCTCAAGCAACCACCTTGGACCTTGGATCATAGCCTTCTTCGTCACCGAAGATCACCTTGGCGCCATTCGTCGTCAACGACTCTTTCGACCGCATAAAACGCCGATTGATCACTCCTAGTGAGTATTTTACTCACCAAGACTCATACCATCCTTAATATGTCCATGCTTCCATATCTTGTGCAATGGTGCCTCCAAAATTGTATTTTTAACCATCAAGAACAACCACCAAATTCTGTTCTGTAGACTGTCCCCAGACCACGATTAGTCGACTTAACCTAAGAGCTAGTCGACTAGAACCCTTAGTTGAAACTCAACCTTTTTCTGGAAACACAGTTTTAGTCGACTTGTCCAGATTATTAGTCGACTAACCTTTTCTGGAAATAAATCTCAACTCTCGGGAAATCACTGTTAGTCGACTCCTGTTTCTACCCTAGTCGACTAACCCTTCTTGAATCAGAAACCCAACTCTCTGTATCACAGACTTAGTCGACTTAAGTATCCGTTAGTCGACTTGAGTTCACTGTTAGTCGACTAACCCTCCTACCCTAGTCGATTAACTTTCCCTGAAACAGAATTCCAACTCTCTGTGACCCAGTTTTGGTCGACTAATCCTGACTGTTAGTCGACTAGAGACCACTGTTAGTCGACTAACCTTTCCACCTAGTCGACTAATTCTGACTGTTTGTCTTAGTTGATTTCTTTTCTGAATTTGGATATTACCCTTGTTACATGTGTATTATATTATGCTTGTTCATGCTTCATAACTGGTGCTACATGACTTATTACTGGATGGATGTATCTCTTGTTACTTCATGACTTGTTATTACATATTCTCGTTTCATGACATGTTAAATAGTGAATATCACCACTTATCATGCCATCTCTTGAACCGAGCATGATGCATTCAACTTTTGTATAAAATGGACCAACTTACATTGGGTCAGGGGGAAACATGCGGATATCGATATGTGTTCGTGTTTACAGTGGCATTAGGTATATTGTACAATTATATTCCGGTCTAACCTGAGGGCCTCCAGGAGACCGAGGGGAGTGCTTGCTCCCTCTTCCTGAATACTATCATGATAAGGGCATACATAAGTCCCTCCTGAATAGCCTAGCGGCTGGCTTCCGTCAACAAGCAACGGAACAATCCTGGACCGTTATCCCGGGCATGTACGGGGTCCACTGTAAACATAGTTCGTTGATACACCCGCTGTTTCCAATAACAACCTTGTGTTACTAGGATATGGATCTATGTGCGCTGGGACGCTGGGTCACATAGCTAGATATCACAGTAAGATAAGTAATAATAATAATAGTAGGCTTTAACTATGCTTCCATTCCTTTCTGACTTAGTTCTTTACGCTTTCTTTACTTGTTGATTTATATTCATTATGCTGTCCCATCCGTATTATTCATATCTCTTAGCCACTTGGCTATAACCTGTTCATTTTCGGGAGGTCCTGACTCCCTTGGATTTGTATGTTCAGGTTCCGAGGCTTGGATCGAAGTGGAGCCATCCACGGACGATCGAGCTTTCTTTAGTGAGCAGGCAGATTAGCTCCAGTCCCTGTGCCGGATCTCTCCTTTGACTCACGGGATCTTCATCCTACTCGTGAGCTTTTGTGTTTATGTTGTATCTTTTGCTTTTGGACTTGGTGGTGATAAAAGATACATGGAATGTGTAATATTTTATCATATCTTGTGATGACTTGTACTTGTACTTTTATGTTGGCATATGTATGATTACCACGCTGTGTCGTGTACTCTGGTCTGTGTTGTACTTTTATGCTTAGCGTATGTACGTGGGGGCAATTTCTGACCTATGTATATACGTCGCAGTGACGTCCCCGTATTCGTGGAATTGGGGCGTTACAGTGTTAGATTGTGGTACCGGGCATGCACGATACCTTTCCAAAATACATGCACTACATTGGCAGACAGTTATAATAACGGTAATATTTGTTTGATATGTGAGAAAACGACTGTAATATGGGACACAACTAAGTACTACATTAGTTAGGTTAAAAATAACCAACCAGACTAGTGACATATGCTAGGTTACACATCTTGACATCAGTTGTATGTTATACGGTTATTTAGTTGTCTTTTATCTGCAGTTTTATTCATGATTATTCTGTTATCAATTATTTGCAGTTTTTCATGTTGTGATATATGTACACATTGTTTATATGCACGAGCACTTTCCCTTTTCACACATACTAACTGGGTCACTTTCTGACGACCCAGGATTTGCACGTCCAGATATTGAACGCTTGTTTCTATTGTTCAGGTGTTGGATGAGCGCATACATGTTGTGAGGGACTGGAGTTTCTCTCTTCTTGATCACCGGTATTCTTATCCCTATTGCCTTCCTTTATTCCTGCGTTTATTCTTTGATTCATGTATATTAAATTTGGCTTCTATTTTATTTCTTATTTCATGTGTTATCATGTGTGGACATCTATATGTAGTATTGTAGTGATAGTTGATTTCTTATAGCGTAGATTTATAGCTTGTTCTGGTTTACTTAAGGCTTAGCGCGTATACGTGAGGTATTTTCACGTCTCTGCTCCAGCGTATTTTGGGAAGCGGGACGTGATATTCCTGCTCATGGGCAGCTTTCTCGCGGTCAAGGGTCGCTTGCTCCGGTCACGATCTGACTGGGCTTGCTACTCCTTCATCTGTTCCTTCATGTCGGCAAGCATTTGAAAGATCTAGCATTCGAATAACAACGTCAGTTGGAGGCTGGCAGCTGCATTATTAGGTGAGGAGGAGCCAGTGTCATCGGTAGCATGTTGTTGATCGACGGCAGGTGGGGGGACAGTGCCCCTGACGACATTATTGGTCTTGCCTTTTGATGGGACACTATTGTGGGTGATGGTTTGTTTTCTCGGGGCTATCAGCGCTATAGAAGAGGTGAGAGAGCAGTGGACTTAGATCTCAATGAAAGCACCAATTTGTGGTGGATAAACTGGCTTATCATGGATCGAACCCACCACAAGTGATTGGGGCGCTCCTTGGATGGCACCTGTCAGAGGGCACACACAGAAAGACACCTTTTAGGTTAGGAGTATCGGTGTGGTGCTAGCCTAACACTCTCGGGTATGAGAATCAGTAGGTGGAATGGGTAGGAAAGACCGGCAGAGAATAGTTAGTGGATGGAGGAACCGCGTAGAGAACAACTACGGGCATAGTAAGAAGGACCGACAGATAACTACGGGGGTAGTGGATGGAGATGCTGCGAAGAGGACAACTGTGGGCTTGTTGGTGTACTAGCAGAGGAGAACTGCCTAGTGTTGTGATGCAGTGTGTTCTGAGGATTAGAGAAGTGATCCCCTTCTCCTAGGAGAAGGAAGAGCATACATAGACGTGGATGCCGGAGTGGAGGCGAAATTGGTGGACTGCTGTTACTGCACGATCTGCACGTGCCAGATATGTTGTAACTATCGTGATCATCGATGTTGTTCGGTTAGGATTGCATGCCGGAGAATCTGTCACTATCCAAACTGCCCGCGCTGATAGAGGCATTACACGTTATGAATGTGGGGAGGATGGAATGACGTAACGGCAGGCGGAGGTCTCGGCAGACTGTAGTTTGGGACTTCTAACTCTGGGTTGAAGACCTCGAACTATGGAAGGTTCAGAAGTGGTAAAATCTTTGGAGCGGAGGGTAGCTCTAGATGGCAAAGAGCGGTGGAGGCTCCGGAATTGACTCTGGGAGTTATGGATTTCTGAGGGAAGCACATGATAGATAGAACATGCACGTGTCATCATCCTGATGCGGGTCAAATTTTGACTACTACACTAGGGCGCGTTTGGTTGCAAGGAAGTGGGCGGAAGTAAGGAAATGGGAAAGTATAATTGCTCACTTTCCTATCTATCCAAACACCGGAAAAGGAAAATAAGAAAACCCTTTTTCCTTTTCTCTTTTCTCTTTTCTCTTTTATGCAACCATTTTCTCACTTCCAGAGTGCTACAGTTAATTTTGTGATCATGTAAATCTCATTTGTAATAAGTTATAGCACAAAACAATTAATTTTTTGATCATATAAATCTCATTTACATTCTAATTGCAGGTCATTTTTTTCTTAATTAATTTTAATTTTAATATTATTTGCGGTTAAATTTGTGGTCAACCTTTTCACTTCCACTTCCACATTACCATCCAAACACCGGAAAAGACATAACATTTTTCAAATCACACTTCCTAATAACATCTAAATATCAGAAAACTTACTAACCAATTCTCAAGTTTCAAAGGAAACTATCACCACTTCCTTACTTCTTCACTTCCTCACTTTCACCCTTAACCAAACAGGCTCTAATCACAATATTTATTTGTATTATATCAATATGATTGTGGATTTTACTTATTTTTATTGTTATACCTGACAAATCATAACTGATGGTAAAATGATTGACAATTATTTTTTTATCTGAAAATTAGTTTGGTCCCTCCCACCTTCTCCCGTTATAAGAGTCATAGTTTTTCAAATAATACATTGATCACATGCTTTGAACCTGTGATCCTAGTAGTAAGTCAAGTGTCTTACTCTGCTCTCAAGTTTCTCAACGACTGACAATTATTATATGGATTGTTCATTCACGTTGGGCCTGTTTGGTTAAGGGTGGAAGTGAGGAAGTGAAGAAGTGAGAAAATGGTAATAGTTCCCTTTGAAACTTGAGAATTGGTTAGTAAGTTTTTCGGTATTTGAATGTTGTTGGGAAGCGTGGTTTGAAAAATGTTATGTCTTTTCTGGTGTTTAGATGGTAATGTGGAAGTAGAAATGGAAAAGTTGACTACAAAGTTGACCGCAAAATAATATTAAAATAAAAATTAATGAAGAAAAATAAAAAATGAACCGTAATTAGAATGCAAGTGAGATTTACATGATCAAAAAATTAACTATTTTGTTCTACAACTTATTACAAATGAGATTTACATGACCACAAAATTAACTGTAACACTGTGGAAGTGAGGAAATGACTTTGTAAAAGAGAAAAGAGAAAAGGAATAAGAATTTTCTTATTTTCTTTTTCTGATGTTTGGATAGATAGAAAAGTGTACAATTATACTTGCTCGTTTTCTTACCGCTCACTTCCTTGCAACCAAACACCGAGAAGATTTAACACAAGCGATATTTTTTTACACTCAGATTATAGCACAAACTGTAGAAAACGACAACTAAACAGTACTGAATCAAATGGCTACGTAAAATTATCTCCATGCGACCGTTGCCGTCTGCAAGTCTGCAAGTAGGATTATGACAAAAGAAACAGCCATAAGTTGAAGTTAACTGGACAATTCTTGGCATTTTCATTGGCTCTCATCAATCAACACATCAAAGGTTAACAAGTCTATTTTCAAACCTTTGCTAGGTTCTTTATTCACATTTTATTCTCATTTTTTATTTGTAAAAGGACTTTTGCGGACTCTTTTCACATTGGAGAGTCAACTGGTGTTGCCGTCGTGATACGTTTTAAGATCCCGGATATTGATAATGTTTTCATGATACTATTTCATTATATTTTTTTTAGTATGTGCAATGCACATACAAGAAGCTCTGTAGGTGTTATGGAAATGGATCACTCAAATTGAGATATTTTGAAAAGTGTAGAGGTAAACTTCGCGGTAAAGTTTATCTACACTCAAATTGTAAATGAGAATGTAAATCAAATGCAAACATCACATAATTACATGAAAAACTCCAGAAGCGAAAAACCATGAGGCAGAGAGAGAGAGAGATTTTACTAAATCAGAATGATTGTAAGGAATTCTCAACACTTTACTACAAGTTTCATCTTCTAGGGTTTCCCTCTTTTCTAGATGGACCTCAAGGTGCATAAATACTATGTGGCATTGTGATTGATGGCGATATTTCAGATTTTCATAACTGCATGATTTACACGTTGCGATTTTCTCATAACTGCCCATATTACTGCGCCTGATTGTTGGGATTGATATGCAGATATATCTGCTACTATTCATAACTGCCCCCACTGAAATAGGAGTGCTAACACATTTAGAATATGGGGATAATCTACTTGCGTGACGGACTTCGTGAATCGTGAAACCCTGCCATTGAGCTGTATCTAGCGTGGAGGCGAGAGTCTTTGCAAAGGGCCTCTTGTTGTGGGGGTCGGAGAGGAACCTCGAGTCGAGTATGGATACAGAGAAGGACCTCGAGTCGAGTGGACTCGGAGAGAGACCTTGTAAATCACCTAGAGGGGGGGAGAATAGGTGATGGCTAATCTAATGGTCACTAAATGCGGAATTAAAAACTTATTATGCTAATTAAAACTTATTACACTAGACACCACGTATAACACAAGAGTGTAGCCGGATTCCCCGTGAAGGACTCTGGACTAACTCCTCAAGATTCCTCTAAATAAGAGTTGAGGTGCCGCGTTGGCTCTCTTGGTTGAATACAAGTGTTAGCAAACAATCTCCAAGCAGATACAATTAAGCACACAATATATCAAGCATATAAAGATAAAGACAATAATAGCATGCAAGATATAAAGACAAGAGTAAGAGATAGAGAGTGAGCAATCGCAAACACGGGAGATTTGTTTCGAGGTTCGAGCACCCTTACTCTACATCCCCGCCTTCACACTTGAAGGATTTCCATTAAAAATCGATCCCACCGGATCACTCGCGACCGCAACACCTACAATGCGAGTTCACACTTGAACTCTTGGACTCTCTAGTCCCGTACACACCGCAAGCCTACTAGCTCGCCGAGGCCGCACCTCAAACACCAAGTTCACACACGAACTCGAAACACCGCGAACACAACCGTCCACCTCCTCAAAGTACAAGAATGAACTTTGGTGATCACAACTCTTTGATCACCTAAAATCCTCTCATAACAAAGATCCCTATAGGATTGGTATAGCAATGGAAAGCTCAAGTGTTGTGTGAGAAAAATAAGGATTGAGATGGTGGAGGAAAACTCAAGAAAACACTTTGCAAAACACTCTTGATAAACTCCCCTTTTGATTGGAAGTATTAGCTCTCAATTTAGTGGAGAAAACTCTTTTAATGAAGTAGGAAAAACTAGCTCAAAACCCACTTCAAAATCTTGTAGAAAACAGCACCCAAACTGCCAAATTTATAGCGTTAGAAAAACTAGCCGTTGAGATCCAGATGGCCTGTCGGTCGACCATCCGGTCGACCGGCCAACGGTCAGAAAACTGATCGTTGTGCCAGCGGTCGACCGGCCGGTCGACCGTGGCTTGGATACAAAGAGCACTGCTCTCTGTCCGGTCGACCGCCCGGTCGACCGGGGCCTTTCCAGAGAGCAGAGCTCTTTGGACGGTCAACCGGGTCGGTCGACCGGCCTCCAGCCAGAACTTGGCGTGCACGTCTGTGCACGTCGGTCGACCGCCCGGTCGACCGACTTCAGACTTCGGTCGACCGGCTGAAGCCAGAACAGAAAAATCAAGGACTTTAAACTAGGTTATTTTGGCTCATATAAAATCCCATAAAATCATGAAAAATCTACAAAAATAGTTTCAATGTTATACTTTGATAAATAAACATGCTTGCACAAAATCAAGGCATGTTACAATCAATTTGGACTATTTTTGTAACTTAGAAAATTTGGCTCAAACCAAAAAGTGTATTTTTCCAAAATCGGTTTTTCCAAAACTTAATTCCAAACTTCTCCAAATACAAAAACAAGATATTTTAAACTCTTTTAAAGCATAGTGTGTATGTATATGATCCACTACACATACAAGGTAAAATATCTATGTTTTTGACATTAAGCACTAAGTACGATTTTGGTTAAAACATGTATATAAGAAATACCAAAAACTAAACCAGTATTTTGTCAAAATGAAAAGTCTTTTGTAAAAACATCTAAATCAAGAGTGTGTGTGCATATGGTATACTTGAGCAATCCACCAACTATCTATCCTTTACATTTTATTCTAAAAAACAAAATCTTATAAAATAAATCTAGACACAAGTCTTCATGAAGTCTTCACTTGAAGTCTTCTCATCTTCTTGACTTGGTCCAAACACGATCCAATAGCTCTTTGGATCAAACCGTGCTAGCTTCAAAACTTAACTTTAAATCCTTTGTTGAAGCTACACACCTACTAAGATCTTGATCATAAATCTGAAACTAAATAAACACAAGATCATTAGTACTATAACTACATGAGTTGATCATCATCAAAACTAGAGTGATGGGCCTTTGGGCCAACAATCTCCCCCTTTATGATGATGACAAAACTCATAAAGTTATATATGCATGGATTAAAGTAAAGCTTCAAGGAAGCTCCCCCTTAACTCATGCATCACAATAAACAATAATATATGCAATGAAAGCACATAAACATGTATGCAAATATATGGAGATAAACATGCCAATCAAGCATAAAACTCATCAAATTCTTTTTCTCCTATTTGCAATACAAAACATATATGCATAAACATAAATCCTTTTCCCCCTTTATGAATAAAGCAAGGAAAACATGCATATATATATACCAAATACTTCTCCCCCTTTTTGTCAATCATCAACAAAGGGGTTAAAGTAAAAACAAAATGTTCTCCCCCTTTTTGTCAAAAGCAAAAGTCAATAAAGGGGTGACATTAAACAAATCAATAAAGGATATATGCGATATACATTCATGAAGAGGAAGACGCTAAGTTAACTTCCCTACACATATACATTACATGAAAGAGGGATGACAAGCCCTAATTCACATAACGCATAATATGCAATGCATAAGAGGAGATGTGAAGCTCCCCCTACACACGTGTACCGCATAAAGAAGAGTTGTCAAGCTCCTCAATATAAGATACACTCAACATGAACCTATATGTAGAAGAGATGTTAAGCTCCTCTTGCATATAGACAATACAAATCGAAACATTTTAATTTTCAAAATTTCATATTAAAACAAAATTTTGAATTTTTCTCAATAAAACAAATTTTGAGATATCTTTATTGTAATCAAATTTTAAGATATCATATAAACAAAATTTTTAAAGGTACCATTTGTAAAACAATCAAATTTTAAGATACCAAATTGTAAATAAACATTTCAAATTTTGATTTCAAAATAGAATCATATTGATACCAATTGAAAATTATTATAAATTATTTTGATACCAATTGCAATCAATAGATACCAAGTGAAGATTATTGCACAAATAAATCATATATATGTATGAAAATGAAAATACCAATAAGAATTTATATTATGGAAATTATGAAGCATACATATATAGAAAACAAAGTATGAGTATATACAAAATGAATATCAATTGAGATACCAATTGAAAATAACAATGTAAATCAAGTATATAACTCATAAACTAATAATTGAAGAACAATAACTAGTTAAAAGTAATTTTTGAAAAACTAATTAAAGATCCTTAAAAACATGAAACCAAATCATATGTATCATGAAACATACTAAATACACAAAATTCGACACTCAAAATCTATAAGGCGCAAAAGTGATCATGAAACAATGTCATGACAGAACAAATGAAGTGTGAGTGTACAAGAATTATGTAATTAGCATTTTCATGAAAATAGTCAATAAAGCTTCAAAATGATCATGAACTTTATTTTATTTTTTTATCAAACAAAACATGAAAATTCATTTTGCTTTAAAAACAATAAACTTCATGGTATATGTATGATTTATCCAATCCTAACAATATGCATACATATCCCAAACATAAAAAGAGTCTATTAAGGTATTTGCGTGAAGGCAAGAGACTCAGGGGTATACATGTATATTTATTAGATTTGAATAAAAAATTGCATATACATGAAGTAAAACAAGAAAATAGGCAAAACAAGTGTAAATGAGGGAATCATCAAAACTAGGCTATACATGTGCATATAGTGAGTACAAATGAACAATGAAGTGTAAACGTATATGAATCAAATGTTGCTCACTACTTGTACAAGTATACATCCAAGTTTTGATAAAAACTACATTTAAACTAGTATTTACCACATGAAGCACAAAACAAATGAACATGCTAAAAATATCATATATGAATAAGCATGTAAACAAAGTAGGAGTTTAGAGATAGTTACCAAAACATGGTGGTTGTCCACTAAAACTCCTTGATAGTGATGCATCAAATGTGTGTCCATCAAGTCCATGTGCATCCACCATCAAGGCACCATCCCTCTCACGTCGTGTGAGAGCCCTCACCTACATCAAAAACAAAAGGTGGAGATTTTGGTACCCATTTTCTTTTGGGTCCTTGGGGGTTAGCTTTATAAGGGACCCAAATATTTTTCTTATTAGCAAAATTAATATGATGTATCTTATCAAAATAAAATTTTGCTAAATGGCCTTTTCGGCCACAATGTGTACATTTGTACACCTTAGGATGCATATGAGTGTGAGTGTGATCGTGGCGTGTAAAATGTGCATATGCATGATGTGGATGATGTGCATGAACATGTGGAGCTTGTTTCTTTGAAAACAAAGACTCCAATCTAGAGTGGTTAAATGCACATGTGCTCAAAGTTGAGCTCAAACACTTTATTTTATTTTTCAAAATTTTAATCTCATTTTCATTAATGGTGGCATGCAAAGCATGGTGAGATGAAGAATCATTTTTCTTATTCTTTTTAGAAACATTTTCTTTTTCTTTTTCAATCATTTTTCTTTTAAAGAAGTGTTTTCATTTAAAGCAACTTCCTTTTGTTTTTCCACCAAAACAACTTTATTTTTCAAAATAGTGTTTCTTTCACAAAGATCATTTAATTTAGACATCAAGGAAACATTCTCATTTTTCAAACTTTCATTTTCTTTTTCAATGCATGCAACTTTATTTTTAAAAGAATCTTTTTCTTTTAACATGCAATCAAAATCCTTTTTCATTTTCTTATTATCTTTCTTAAGTAATTCATATTTTTCTAAGAGTTGTTGACAAAATGATGCTAGTTCATTATATGGCATTTCAACATCCTCTTCTACCTCGGATTCGGTAGTTACCTCAAGGGGGTTGTCCCCTTGGACCATGTAGCACAAGTTGGAAGCGTCACTTCCAACATCCGAGTTGCTCCTGTTGGAACCTATTTCGATGAAAACGTTTGTGAAGATCAATTCATTTGGAGCTCTTACACATGACGAATCAAGAGTCCGACATGATCAAGATGTGCCAAGGAGAGTTGATAGAGTGTGGTTTGTAAAGTTGAAGTAGCATGTAAAAGCCTTGACACAAACACACACTTCATTGGTCCATTAGTCGACTTGAAGACCATTATAAGTCGACTAACCCATTGACTAGTCGACTTAACCCAAACCCAAGTCGACTAATCCTGTGTCCTAAATCTGACCCAACTCTCTGTTTGATAATTAGTCGACCAACAGTAAACCAAGTCGACTAATATCATTTTATAGTCGACTTATAGAATTCCCCTAATCGACTAATCCCTGGTCAAGTCGACTAATTGTTAGTTGCAGTCGACTTGAATCAGTTATTTTGAAACTGTCAATCCAACGTTTCATGACATAGTCGACTAATAGCCAAACATAGTCGACTAATAGAAGGAATTTTGCCTAGGTTAGTCGACTAACTCTATGGGCAAGTCGACTAATAGGCAGTTCTGACTGTTGGACAGTTTCTGACTGTTGGTCTTTTGTGCAACTGTTTTCAACGTTCCTTTGATTCAAATTGCACCTATTAACTCCCTAACTAACCCTAGTCTTCAGCTATAAATAGGGAAGTTATTGCAAAGGCCATTTACCAAGATTTTCCATCAGTTTTCCAAAAGTCAAAATCTGAAAATCTGAAAACTGTTTTCCTAACTTCAGTCTTCACCAAAAGCCAATTCCATTGTGAAGATTCTCTGAAGTTTTTGTTTCCTATACTGTACCTTGTCCACATACACATTCAGTATCAAGGCTATAGGAAAAGAGTTATAATTCTCAAAGTGTTCATTGTACACGGGAGGCTTCTTGGTTGAAGAGGCAAGTTATACAAGGTGACCATTGTACACGGGAGGCTTCTTGGTTGAAGAGGCAGTTGTACAAAGGTAAAAGGTATTCTCTTGGTGGAAGAGAAGGTGTTCTCTTGGTGGAAGAGAAGGTGTACACATTTGGCGAAGGGGATTCGACAAGTGGTGTACATGTTGTATTGATTTTGGGTGGCAAGATCAAGGTTAAAGGAAAATCTCAAGCGGGTGGCTTGGGGACTGGATGTAGGTCACAAGGACCGAACCAGGATAAATCTCTTTGTTTGCGTGTGTCAACTTTTCTGAGATTTGTTTTCCTTTACTTGCAAGTTAATTATTTGCCTAACGATTAATCCTTCTTGTTTAGTGTTTATGTTGACTTGTGTGTTTTAGATCATAGTTGCCAACAGAGATAATTTCGCATTTATCAATATCTTGGCGATCCAACATTTGGTATCAGAGCAAGGGAGAGCCAAGTTCATCAACAGGCAACAACCATACCAAATCCTACATTTGGTATCAGAGCGAGGGTCATCAACCGGCATCTACATTCCTACTTCATCAACTGGAGTGCACGCTCTGATCCTACATTTGGTATCAGAGCGGGTACAAGTCAACAACAAGGATGGCAACGGAGTTCTCATCATCCCAATTCAAAGAAGGACATTCTACACAACGTCCTCCGCTATTTGACGGAACCAACTACAATTATTGGAAGTGTAGAATGAAGATATACTTGCAGTCACTCAATTACGACCTTTGGAACATCGTAGAAGCATCGTACACCAAGCCCACAACCAACTACAACGCTTGGAGTGAAGATCAAAAGAAGAATGCGAACGTTGACGCCAAAGCGATGAATGCTCTATTCTGTGCCCTAACCAAAGAAGAGTTCAACCGTGTTTCAACAGCAACTTCTGCACATCAAATATGGCATACTCTTCAGGTAACACACGAAGGCACTAATAAAGTTAAGGAATCTAAAATATCTGTTCTTGTCCACAGGTTTGAGTTATTTAAAATGGAGGAGAATGAAACCATATTCGAAATGGTTACAAGATTCACCGACATCACCAATACTCTTGCATCCCTTGGAAAGGACTACACCCAAGTCGAAAGAGTTTGAAAGATCCTTCGTGCACTCACACCAGAATGGGAGAAGAAGACAACCGCCATTGAAGAGGCAAATGATCTCTCAACTATGACATTAGAAAACCTAATCAGTAATCTAATGGCATATGAAGTGCAGTTAGAAGAAAGAAAGAAGGACGAACGACAACACCGTTCAAAGAAGAAAGAACTCGCCTTCCATGCATCTTCCGACACGGACAATGATGACGAAGAGGAGATGGCAATGCTCTCAAAGAAGTTCAGGAAATTTCTTAAGTAAGGTAAATTCAAGTGTTTTAATTGTGATAAACCAGGTCATATGAAGATGAATTGCCCTTTGCTCAAAAAGAAGGATAAGTACAAAAAGTTTAAAAAGAAGAAGAACTACGAAGCATCTTCAGAATACAGTGATTCCTCATCTTCTGATAAAGAAGAATCCACTGAATGTGTTAACTTATGTTATATGGCCATAGAAGATGAAGAGGTATCATTTTCTGAACTTTCTGATGCATTTCATGAATTATTTAGTGATTTGAAAAATGAAAAACTGAAAAACAGATTTTTTTAAAAGAAAATGAGAAACTTTTACAGGAAAATTCTGTTTATGCATTACAATGTTCTTCTATAAATTCTCAACAAGATGAAACTGAAAATGTCATATCATTCTTGAAAACTGAAAATGAGAAGTTTATAAAAGAAAACATTTTTCTGAAAATGGAAACTAAGTCTTTGAATGATAGAATTTCTATATTAGATAAAGACATGTTAGTTTTCAAAAAGAAATATGAAGATCTTATGCAAAATGTGACTAAGTTTAATAAAGGAAAAGAAAAATTAAATGATCTATTATCTTTTCAGAATTTGTCACATGATAATCATGGTATTGGTTTTATTGCAAAATTTTCATGTTATAGTAATCCATATAGTTCTTTTGTAAAAAGAAAGACTAAGAAAAGTAAGTTTATATGGATTCCTAAAAACTTAAATGTTTATGATAAAAATACATATATTGCTTCATACATGCATGATATATGTGATTCTTGCAATTATGTATATACTAACAGGTGGAAACCAAATTCTAAATGGATTTGGAGTCCTAAAGGTTAGATATGATCTTTTATGTTTGGTACCATCTAACGTTTATCTTGCAGGTACCATATAAAAATTGATAAAGAACAACTATGTATATATGTACTAATATATTTGTTGCAGGGGGAGAACAAAATATTTCTCTATCTGTTATAACCCATTTCTGCTGGGGGAGGAAAAGATAACATATTTTCTGCAGGGGGAGGACTTGTGCACACAAAGCGTCGTCATCAAAAAGGGGGAGAATGTTGGAACCTATTTCGATGAAGACGTTTGTGAAGATCAATTCATTTGGAGCTCTTACACATGACGAATCAAGAGTCCGACATGATCAAGATGTGCCAAGGAGAGTTGATAGAGTGTGGTTTGTAAAGTTGAAGTAGCATGTAAAAGCCTTGACACAAACACACACTTCATTGGTCCATTAGTAGACTTGAAGACCATTATAAGTCGACTAACCCATTGACTAGTCAACTTAACCCAAACCCAAGTCGACTAATCCTGTGTCCTGAATCTGACCCAACTCTCTGTTTGATAATTAGTCGACCAACAGTAAACCAAGTCGACTAATATCATTTTATAGTCGACTTATAGAATTCCCCTAGTCGACTAATCCCTGGTCAAGTCGACACATTGTTAGTTGCAGTCGACTTGAATCAATTATTCTGAAACTGTCAATCTAACGTTTCATGACATAGTCGACTAATAGCCAAACATAGTCGACTAATAGAAGGAATTTTGCCTAGGTTAGTCGACTAACTCTATGGGCAAGTCAACTAATAGGCAGTTCTGACTGTTGGACAGTTTCTGACTGTTGGTCTTTTGTGCAACTATTTTCAACGTTCCTTTGATTCAAATTGCACCTATTAACTCCCTAACTAACCCTAGTCTTCAGCTATAAATAGGGAAGTTATTGCAAAGGCCATTTACCAAGATTTTCCATCAGTTTTCCAAAAGTCAAAATCTGAAAATCTGAAAACTGTTTTCCTAACTTCAGTCTTCACCAAAAGCCAATTCCATTGTGAAGATTCTCTGAAGTTTTTGTTTCCTATACTGTACCTTGTCCACATACACATTCAGTATCAAGGCTATAGGAAAAGAGTTGTAATTCTCAAAGTGTTCATTGTACACGGGAGGCTTCTTGGTTGAAGAGGCAAGTTGTACAAGGTGACCATTGTACACGGGAGGCTTCTTGGTTGAAGAGGCAGTTGTACAAAGGTAAAAGGTATTCTCTTGGTGGAAGAGAAGGTGTTCTCTTGGTGGAAGAGAAGGTGTACACATTTGGCGAAGGGGATTCGACAAGTGGTGTACATGTTGTATTGATTTTGGGTGGCAAGATCAAGGTTAAAGGAAAATCTCAAGCGGGTGGCTTGGGGACTGGATGTAGGTCACAAGGACCGAACCAGGATAAATCTCTTTGTTTGCGTGTGTCAACTTTTCTGAGATTTGTTTTCCTTTACTTGCACGTTATTTATTTGCCTAACGATTAATCCTTCTTGTTTAGTGTTTATGTTGACTTGTGTGTTTTAGATCATAGTTGCCAACAGAGATAATTCCGCATTTATCAATATCTCGGCGATCCAACAGCTCCCCGCATAGTATTGTTCTTGTTCGCCAAGGGAGATGATGGTGTTCCAAACTACAAAAGCTGAATCAATATTAGAAACCCTAGATAAATACTCATCATTTAGGGTTGACTTTAAAGCATGAATGGCCTTTGCATTAGCCTCAATATTTTTGCCATTTAAACAATATGAATCTCTAGTAGTGGCAAAATAAACATGAATGCCTAGGCTTTTGAGGTACAAAGACATCTTAACCTTCCAAGTTTGGATGTTAAGAATGTCAAAAGTGGGAGGTGTCATGAAGTCCATGGCATGTGTACAAATAATGTGATTAGCCTAAAAAGGAGGATCTTTAACTCTAGGTTGTAAGACCCAAATCAAGAGCACTTGGCTCTGATACCAATTGTAAATCACCTAGAGGGGGGTGAATAGGTGATGGCTAATCTAATGGTCACTAAATGCGGAATTAAAAACTTATTATGCTAATTAAAACTTATTACACTAGACACCACGTATAACACAAGAGTGTAGCCGGATTCCCCGTGAAGGGCTCTGGACTAACTCCTCAAGATTCCTCTAAATAAGAGTTGAGGTGCCGCGTTGGCTCTCTTGGTTGAATACAAGTGTTAACAAACAATCCCCAAGCATATACAATTAAGCGCACATTATATCAAGCATATAAAGATAAAGACAATAATAGCATGCAAGATATAAAGACAAGAGTAAGAGATAGAGAGTGAGCAATCGCAAACACGGGAGATTTGTTTCGAGGTTCGAGCACCCTTGCTCTACGTCCCCGCCTTCACACTTGAAGGATTTTCACTAAAAACCGATCCCACTGGATCACTCGGTGCCGCAACACCTACAAGGCGAGTTCACACTTGAACTCTTGGACTCTCTAGTCCCGTACACACCGCAAGCCCACTAGCTCGCCGAGGCCGCACCTCAAACACCGAGTTCACATACGAACTCGAAACACCACGAACACAACCGTCCGCCTCCTCAAAGTACAAGAATGAACTTTGATGATCACAACTCTTTGATCACCTAAAATTCTCTCACAACAAAGATCTCTATAGGATAGGTATAGCAATGGAAAGCTCAAGTGTTGTGTGAGAAAAATAAGGATTGAGATGGTGGAGGAAAACTCAAGAAAACACTTTGCAAAACACTCTTGATAAACTCCCCTTTTGATTGGAAGTATTAGCTCTCAATTTAGTAGAGAAAACTCTTTTAATGAAGTAGGAAAAACTAGCTCAAACCCCACTTCAAAATGTTGTAGAAAACAGCACCCAAACCCCCAAATTTATAGGGCTAGAAAAACTAGCCGTTGGGATCCAGGTGGCCTGTCGGCGACCGTCCGATCGACTGGCCAACGGTCAGAAAACTGACTGTTGTGCCAGCGGTCGATCGGCAGGTCGACAGTGGCTTGGATACAGAAAGCACTGCTCTCTGCCCGGTCGACAGCCCGGTCGACCGGGGCCTTTCCAGAGAGCAGAGCTCTCTGGACGGTCGACCGGGTCGGTCCACCGGCCTCCAGCCAGAACTTGGCGTGCACGTCTGTGCACGTTGGTCGACTGCCCGGTCGACCGACTTCAGACTTCGGTCGACCGGTCGGTCGACTGGCTGAAGCCAGAACAGAAAAATCAGGGACTTTAAACTAGGTTATTTTGGCTCATATAAAATCCCATAAAATCATGAAAAATCTACAAAAATAGTTTCAATGTTATACTTTGATAAATAAACATGCTTGCATAAAATTAAGGCATGTTACAGTCAATTTGGACTATTGTTGTAACTTAAAAAATTTGGCTCAAACCAAAAACTGTATTTTTCCAAAATCGGTTTTTTCAAAACTTAATTCCAAACTTCTCCAAATACAAAAACAAGATATTTTAAACTCAAAGCATAGTGTGTATGGATATGATCCACTACACATACAAAGTGAAATATCTATGTTTTTGACATTAAGCACTAAGTACGGTTTTGGTTAAAACATGTATATAAGAAATACCAAAAACTAAACCGGTATTTTGTCAAAATGAAAAGTTTTTTGTAAAAACATCTAAATCAAGAGTGTGTGTGCATATGGTATACTTGAGCAATCCACCAACTATTCTATCATTTACATTTTATTCTAAAAAATAAAATCTTATAAAACAAACCTAGACACAAGTCTTCATGAAGTCTTCACTTGAAGTCTTCTCATCTTCTTGACTTGGTCCAAACACGATCCAATAGCTCTTTGGATCAAACCGTGCTAGCTCCAAAACTTGAATTTAAATCCTTTGTTGAAGCTGTTGGCCCAAAGGCCTTCCACCCTAGTTTTGATGATGATTAACTCATGTAGTTATGTTTACTAATAATCTTGTGTTGTTTAAGTTTCAGATCATTAACCAAGATATTAGTTGGTGATTAGCTTCAACAAGGTGTTTAGAAGCTTTTCATGATGATTCCAGGGCCAAAACTTCAAGATCATACATTGCCTAGCCCATGGATGGAGTTTTGGAGCAAGTCTACTTGAAGATGAAGATCATCAAGAAGACTTAGGTATCCATAGTTTAGTTAGTGTGTTTAGATCCATTTGTAAAGCTTAGTATAGTTGATATGCTCAAGTGCACAAACACACACGTTTTCATGTTTTGGATTTGGTTTTCATGAATAGTAGATCAAAACAAGTTTACTTTATTTCTATGTATATTAGATATGTTCTAGATATACATACATGCTTTAAACTTGCTAGACAAACTTATTTTGACTATCCTATTCATGATTTGGAAAAATCAAGTTTGATAAAAATATAAGTATTGGCTTTGATAAAATTTGCAAGACTCAAATACGAATTGATATGATTGATATATGTCTTGAAATTTTTATCATAAGTTTGTGTTTCCATATAAAATGATAAAATTATTTTGGTGATTTTTAGAAGTGTTAAAAGATTTGTAGAAAATATTTTAACATGTTTTTCTGACCCAGATTGTTGTTCCAGGCTTCAACCAAGTCGACTTGGTCCTCTGACTAGTCGACTAGGGGAGGAGTCGGTCGACCGGGCCGGTCGACCGACGTGCACAAATCTGTGCACGTTTGGAGGCACTGGGACGGTCGACCGCTCCGGTCGACCGGGGCACTTACAGTGCTCTCTGTTTGTTTCGGTCGACCGGGCCGGTCGACCGCAGTTACCCAACGGTCATATTTCCGACCGTTGGCGGTCGACCGGGCCGGTCGACCGTTTCCTGTCAGAGCTGCCAGCTCAGCTCTAACGGCTAGTTTTGTATTGGGCCTATATAAACCCCATCTCTTTGGGTTTTTGGCCAAGGTTTTCAAGAAGAAAAATTTCAGTATTTCTCTAGTGTTTAAACAAGTTTTCAAAATAGTTTTTGTGCTAAAAAGATTTCATCTTTATTGTTTTGGGTTTTTGGAAAATCAAAGAAAACTAGGGTTTTGGGATATTGATTTGATCTTTAATTTCTATCATATACAAGAGATTTCCCAAGTAGTTTTTCTTTGTTGCTTGTTTCCAAAAATACCTAGTTTCCACACTTGAGCTATCACCTATCCTAATCTATTTAGGATCTTATTTTTGTGGAAAAGAAAAGAGAAAAGAAAGAGAGATTGAGTTTGTGGTTTTGGAACCACTTGTTGTAAACACCCTTATTCTTGTTGTATCCCTCTTAGGCAGAGGTGATCGGGTGGTTGGTTTGTATCCCTCTAGTGAGAGGTGGAGTTTGGTTGTAAACCCTCTTCGGTAGAGGTGTTGGTTGTTGTGTTGGCTACGGGCCTACCCCTCGGTTGTGAGGTGGTTGTTTGAGAGAGGAGTTTGGTACTCCTAAGTGTTGTAACAAATCCTCTTCGGTAGATGTTCCCTCAGTGGGAGATAGTGGATTGGAAATCCTACACGGTGGTGTAGGCGGGGATGTAGAGCAAGGTGCTCGAACCTCGAAACATATCTTGGTGTTTGTGTTTTGATCCATTGTCTCTCTAACTCTCTCTCTTATAATTGTGCAAAGCATCATTCATATCATCATACCATATTTGCTTGTGTTGAGCATAATTCATATTGACATATCTATTTGCTTGTGTTGCCTTGCATATATTCTTATTGCTATTCATCCTTATTTGCTTGGCTTGCTTGTGTGTGTGCCTAACCAATAAGAGCTTCACATAGCACCTCAACCCATTCAAGGGGAATCAAGAGGAGTTAGTCTAGAACCCTTCACGGGGAATTCGGCTACACTTGTTGTGTTGTATTAAGTTTGTGCAAGATTTGCATTAGCTTCCGCATTTAGCGCACTTAGTTTTGTGTTTAGTTTTAGATTAGCACTAACACCTATTCACCCCCCCTCTAGGTGTCCCTTTCAATTGGTATCAGAACTAGTGCTTCTGATACTTAGGCTTAACATCCTAGGAGTGAGATCCTTTGTTTGCTAATCTATTGTTTGCATTTGCTTGTTTGCACACATATAGTTTACCATGGCCTTCATGACCCCACCTATGTTTGACCCTTCCAACATTCATGTTTGGAAGATTAGGATGACCGTTTATTTGCAAACCCTAGGTCATAAAGTTTACCTTGCCATTACCAAGGAATCCTTCCTTAGTGATAGCAATCATATAGGGGCCAATGCACAAGCCCTAGAGGCCATTAGAAGCACATTATCTAAAGATTATCTTTTACGTATTTCTAACATTGATTCCGCCTTTGCAGTGTGGAACAAATTGACAACCACCACCACCTCCGAACTTCAAGTGCAAATTCAAGAAGAGGAATCTAGTGGAGAGTCCGAGTCACAATGCTTCATGGTCCAAGGGAATGACTCCCTTGAGGTACATTCGGAACCCCACTTAGATAATGATGATTGTGCTAGTTCTTCAAATGATTATGTTGATCCCCATGCTTTGAATGAAGAACTATCTATTGTATGTGAAAAATTAATTGAAAAATATAATTTGTTGAAAAAGAAAAGTCTAGAAATTGAAAAAGAAAATAAGAGTTTACATTCTAGACTTGATGTTGTTTTGCAAGAGAAAGATGAGATTGCTAATGAGAGGGATTCATTAAAATCTCAACTTAATCTTGCACTTAAAGAAAATAACTTTTTGAAGTCTAAAAATGATTGCCATGCTATTTTGAAGAAAAATGAAAATTTGTCTTCAAAAGTTGATTTTGTTTTAAAAGAAAATGATTCTTTAAAAATTAAGATTGCTTCTATTTCAAAGGATTTAGAAATTTGTTTAAAGAAAAATGAAGTTTTGCAAAATAAAATTGATGCACATGTTTGCCATGCTAGTGTAGTTTCTTCATCTAGTCTACCTAATGCATGTACCTCTTCTTCTAAGATTAATGATGATATTTGTATGTTAAAGAAGAGAGTAGATTATTTGGGCTCCACTATGAGCCAATGTGCTAAGAACCATACACGCTTGGAATCCTTGGTTCGAAAGAAACAAGTTCCATCTTTTATGCATGCACACCCTCCACGGCATACACATGCTCCTCACGGACACACTTCTCACATGTATGCTCATGTGTACACTTGTACACATTGTGGCCGAAAGGCCATCTTGTTAAATTTTGTTATGATAGATTAAATGTTTCGAATTTAGCAAAGAAGTTTGTTTGGGTTAGAGAAGGGACTAACCCTCATGGACCCAAAAGAGTATGGGTACCAAAGACCACCCCTCCTAGTGTTGTTGATGTAGGTGTGGGCTCTCACATGACGTGAGAGTGATGACACCTTGGAGTGGATGCGTTTCGGACTTAAAGGAAATCAAATGGATGCATCACTTTCAAGGGAAGATTTGGTGGAGAGGACCACCATGTTTTGGAGACAAGGAAAGTTGACTTCTAGGTTTTGGTAACGATTCCTAACTCCCATTTATTGTTTTCATACTTTCAATATTCATTATTTATAGCATGTTTTTGATGTCTATGGATTAGTGTGTAAATATCATATTTATTAGATCCTTGACATACATGTATAGTATTTGAGACACACATGCTTATGTGAACCCATACTTAGTGTTCTCACTATTGTTTAAGCTATAATGTACATCATGAATCTAATACATGTGAATTTACATAGTAATCATGTTTTAGTTTTATCATGATGATTTTTTTATTGAGTTTTGATGCTTCATGTGTAGGTTACATGTTTAAATGTTAGTTTTCATTAAGACTAGTTATATACTTGTGCATATAGTGGGCCACAAATAAATCTATATATGTTTGAGTTGAATGCTTATTTGAACCCATTAGATGTGCTAGTATAATCTAGTTTTGATGATTCATGCATTTTAAACTTGTATTCCTATTTTTGAATTTGTTTTATGAGTTTTCACTTCATGTATATGTTTGTATTGCCAAACTTTAAGATATACATGTATACCCCTTGAGTCATTTGCCTTTCATGCAAATCTATATATGGACTCAATTGTATTTAGGGATATGTATGTATACTTATTGTGTTGACAATTCATACATATACCTTGAAATGAAATGTGTTTTGGTGAAGATTTAGCTTTTCTTGATTTTGTGTTTAATTGTTTAACTTCATGTATATGTCTATCTTGTCCAAACTATTAGATATACATGTTTATCCTTTTGAGCCACGTGCCTTCATGCATATATAAATAATGGACTCGTTGTGTTTTGGATATGTATGTATATTTTAATTTGTACTTGACATACATATGCCATGAAGATTAAATAAGTTTTGATGATTTTCGTGTTTTCAATGTTTAAGGAATAATTGAGCTTAATTGAATATTTTCATGATTATGATATTCACACTTTATTTGTACATTCACATTTATTGCTTGCTCATGTTTTGTATTCATGAGTCATATTTATGCCTAATTGAATCAGAGTGTTGATTATCATGTGGATTTCATGTTTTATGAAAATTATTTTTAGTTTATTCCTTGCTTGAAGGATTGCGCACTAGTTAACAAGTTTTTCATTTTGACTAGTTCGTATTCTTCAATTTGGTAGTGATTTTCAAACAAAACTACATTTTCAAATCTATTTTTGAAAACCCCTACCATCTATGGGAGGTTGGAAGGAAGATCATGTTCATGTATGCTTTACAAGTGAAAATCATTTAAAACTTGAACCTTGATTGGGTGGATTAGATTATATGAGTTATACCATGCTTTTATTGTTATGTCAATTGGTATCATTGAACCATCATTTCGATCTTTGTGTATACTCATATGTTTATTGTGTATGTATATTTTCAATTGGTATCATCTATTAGTGATTGGTACTCATTCTATTTCATACACATATACTTGTTTTATTTGTGCTTAAGATATAATTTTTTCACAAAATCGTGTTTATACTAGTGCTTGAGTTTCAATCTTGTTTCAATTGATTACTTTTAAATTGGTATCAAGCCTATGCATCATTTTAGTTGGTATCTCATAAAGGGGGAGAAAATTTGATTTTGTCTTTCAATTGGTACTTGATTCCCACTCCCTTACTTTATGATTGAAAATTTCATATTGGTATCATATGTTTAATATGAAAATTATTTACAATTGGTATCAAAATTTTGTTTAGACATTCAAAATTTATTATGTTTAATTTCAATTAATATTAAGATGTTTCATGTGTTTTTACTTAAAATTGGTATCTAAAAATTTTGTCTTTAAGAAAAATACAAAAGTTTTGATTTGTATTGACTATATGCATATAGATTCATGATGAGTGTATCTTGTATTGAAGAGCCTCACATCTCTTCTTTATGTGGTACACGTGTGTAGGGGGAGCTTCACATCTCCTCTTATGCATTACATAATGTGTGTTATGTGAATTAGGACTTAACATCCCTCTTTCATGTAATGCATATGCGTAGGGAAGCTAACTTAGCGTCTTCCTCTTCATGAATGTATATAGCATATAACATCTATTGATCTTTGATTATTTTCAATTGATATCAAGATGCTTCATTGACATATTTATCTATTGATATCATGTTGTTTATAGTCACCCCTTCTTGATCTTTTTGATTGACAAAAGGGGGAGAAAAATTTGTTTGATTTGATTTTACTTTGTTTACCCCTTTGTTGATGATTGACAAAAAGGGGGAGAATTATTTGAGAGGTTAACATGCATATATAAACCACAAAATCCTTCTATGCATGATTGGTACATGTTTTTATATATGCATACTTATGTTTTTGCATATATTAAATTTTATTGGTAAGTTTTAAGTTTTATTGGTATCTTAGAGCACCTAGTGTTTTGTTAATGTTTTATTAATTTAATTGATAACTAGAGCTTCTAGAATATGTTTTATGCATGTTGATGCATACATGTTTATGTACATTCATTGCATATCATTTATTATTTATGTCTATGCATGAGTTAAGGGGGAGCTTCTTTGAAGCTTAACTTTAATCCATGCATATATATAACTCCATGAGTTTTGTCATCATCAAAAAGGGGGAGATTGTTGGCCCAAAGGCCTTCCACCCTAGTTTTGATGATGATTAACTCATGTAGTTATGTTTACTAATAATCTTGTGTTGTTTAAGTTTCAGATCATTAACCAAGATATTAGTTGGTGATTAGCTTCAACAAGGTGTTTAGAAGCTTTTCATGATGATTCCAGGGCCAAAGCTTCAAGATCATACATTGCCTAGCCCATGGATGGAGTTTTGGAGTAAGTCTACTTGAAGATGAAGATCATCAAGAAGACTTAGGTATCCATAGTTTAGTTAGTGTGTTTAGATCCATTTGTAAAGCTTAGTATAGTTGATATGCTCAAGTGCACAAACACACACGTTTTCATGTTTTGGATTTGGTTTTCATGAATAGTAGATCAAAACAAGTTTACTTTATTTCTATGTATATTAGATATGTTCTAGATATACATACATGCTTTAAACTTGCTAGACAAACTTATTTTGACTATCATGTTCATGATTTGGAAAAATCAAGTTTGATAAAAATACAAGTGTTGGTTTTGATAAAATTTGCAAGACTCAAATACGAATTGATATGATTGATATATGTCTTGAAATTTTTATCACAAGTTTGTATTTCCATATAAAATGATAAATTATTTTTGGTGATTTTTAGAAGTGTTAAAAGATTTGTAGAAAATATTTTAACATGTTTTTCTGACCCAGATTGTTGTTCCAGGCTTCAACCAAGTCGACTTGGTCCTCTGACTAGTCGACTAGGGGAGGAGTCGGTCGACCGGGTCGGTCGACCGACGTGCACAAATCTGTGCACGTTTGGAGGCACTGGGACGGTCGACCGCTCCGGTCGACCGGGGCACTTACAGTGCTCTCTGTTTGTTTCGGTCGACCGGGCCGGTCGACCGCAGTTGCCCAACGGTCATATTTCCGACCGTTGGCGGTCGACCGGGCCGGTCGACCGTTGCCTGTCAGAGCTGCCAGCTCAGCTCTAACGGCTAGTTTTGTATTGGGCCTATATAAACCCCATCTCTTTGGGTTTTTGGCCAAGGTTTTCAAGAAGAAAAATTTCAGTATTTTTCTAGTGTTTAAACAAGTTTTCAAAATAGTTTTTGTGCTAAAAAGATTTCATCTTTATTGTTTTTGGGTTTTTGAAAAATCAAAGAAAACTAGGGTTTTGGGATATTGATTTGATCTTTAATTTCTATCATATACAAGAGATTTCCCAAGTAGTTTTCTTTGTTGCTTGTTTCCAAAAACACCTAGTTTCCACACTTGAGCTATCACCTATCCTAATCTATTTAGGATCTTGTTTTTGTGAAAAAGAAAAGAGAAAAGAAAGAGAGATTGAGTTTGTGATTTTTGGAACCACTTGTTGTAAACACCCTTATTCTTGTTGTATCCCTCTTAGGTAGAGGTGATCGGGTGGTTGGTTTGTATCCCTCTAGTGAAAGGTAGAGTTTGGTTGTAAACCCTCTTCGGTAGAGGTGTTGGTTGTTGTGTTGGTGGTTGTTTGAGAGAGGAGTTTGGTACTCCTAAGTGTTGTAACAAATCCTCTTCGGTAGAGGTTCCCTCGGTGGGAGATAGTGGATTGGAAATCCTACACGGTGGTGTAGGCGGGGATGTAGAGCAAGGTGCTCGAACCTCGAAACATATCTTGGTGTTTGCGTTTTGATCCATTGTCTCTCTAACTCTCTCTCTTATAATTGTGCAAAGCATCATTCATATCATCATACCATATTTGCTTGTGTTGAGCATAATTCATATTGACATATCTAGTTGCTTGTGTTGCCTTGCATATATTCTTATTGCTATTCATCCTTATTTGCTTGGCTTGCTTGTGTGTGTGCCTAACTTATACTTAACCAACAAGAGCTTCACATAGCACCTCAACCCATTCAAGGGGAATCAAGAGGAGTTAGTCCAGAGCCCTTCACGGGGAATTCGGCTACACTTGTTGTGTTGTATTAAGTTTGTGCAAGATTTGCATTAGCTTCCGCATTTAGCGCACTTAGTTTTGCATTTAGTTTTAGATTAGCACTAACACCTATTCACCCCCCTCTAGGTGTCCCTTTCAGAAGCTACACACCTACTAAGATCTTGATCATAAATCTGAAACTAAATAAACACAAGATCATTAGTACTATAACTACATGAGTTGATCATCATCAAAACTAGAGTGATGGGCCTTTGGGCCAACAGACCTGACAGTTACGGATGTCGGGAGAGAGACCTCAAGTCGAGTGTGGATTCGGGAGAGAACCCGAGGCTTTCTCATTGGACCTGTAGTGGACCAACTGATTTGTCGAGTTTGTTGTTCGCTTGAGATGCTAATGCGACGGGACACATGTTAAGAACTTGTTGAGAGTCAAAATCTGAATCACTAGAAAATTTATAATCCATAGTCTCTAAAACAACATACTTAGATTTTTGAATTGCAGTATGACTCATTCTATCTAAAACAATACGTTAAGTAATTTTTTTGATTATTTAAAAGTTTAATAGAAATTTAATTTATTTTCTTAAAGCGTGTGTCGTGGGTCCACGTGAGCCACAATTCAATTACAAATTTACCCCTCGTAAATCCCGGGAGCTAAACTAAAATTTCAATCTAAAAAGTTTCTAACAATATGACGACATTAAGAAAAAGAGATAACCTAAGGATTAAAAATGAAGCATGGTTATATTCTTCTCTTGGCAAAAGAGTAAAAAGGCACAAGTTCAGTCATAACCAAGTGATAAAATTTCTTCACGGTTGTGAAGAAAAATTCTTGAAAAATTTCTTCACATCAAGAATTATAAATGAATAGACAGATGAAAGTAATCATAAATAACAAACACTTTATATGAAAACTTGAAAGGAAAAAATCACGACAGAGGGAGAGAATTCAATATAATATCAGAGGGTTACAATGAATTCTGCAAAGTGATCTTGCGATTACAATTTTTAGGGTTTGATGTAGTAATCAGAAGCCAACATCTTTCTTGATGAAGATGGAGGTGTATTTATACCCGCATGAGTTCATTGTGAGTGCGGATATTTGGATCTACATAACTGCATGATTTGCACGTTATGATCTCTTTATAACTGTCCAGATCGCGCCGCTTGATTATTGGGCTCGCCATGTAGAGATATTCACCACTATCTATATCAACCTGCATTGATATCGGGACGATATAATGTTTAGAACGTGGGGATGAGTGGCGGCATAGCTGGATCCACGAATCGTAGGGATTGTGTTGTCCAGCTGTACGCAGCGCAGGAGTAGCAGGTTTCGGATGGTCTTCGTGTCGAAACTTTGAGTGGCTCCAGGAAAGATTATTTCATCGATCATTGGCGCCCCAGAGAGTTGCACAACTCCGGTTGAGTAGTGGATTTGGATGAGTGATGTATGATCAGAGATGGGCTCGGGACGAGGCCCGAGGTTTTCTTCTTGGGCCCATGTTAGACTTGTATGTGATCTGGGCCCGCTGACAGAGAAGCGAAACCTCAAGCTGTCCGGACATATGTCGTAATCTTGATGAGGGTCAAATTCTGACCACTACATATTGTAAATCACCTAGAGGGGGGTGAATAGGTGATGGCTAATCTAATGGTCACTAAATGCGGAATTAAAAACTATTATGACCTAAACAAAACTTCTTACACTAAACACCAAGTATAACACAAGAGTGTAGCCGAATTCCCTGTGAAGGGCTCTGGACTAACTCCTCTAGATTCCCCTAGATAAGGGTTGAGGTGCCGCGTTGGCTCTCTTGGTTGAATACAAGTGTTAGCAAACAATCCCCAAGCAATATATCAATATGAGCACACAAGTATATCAAGCGTATAAATATGAAAGCAATAGAGGCATGCAAGATATAAACAAGAGAGGGAGAGAGAGAAAGAGCAATCGCAAACACGAGGGATTTTTTCGAGGTTCAAGCACACTTGCTCTATATCCCCGCCTTCGACACACGAAGGATTTCCACTAAAATCGATCCCACCGGATAACTCGGTGCCGCAATACCTACAAGCTCTCGGACTCCCTACTCCATACACACTGCAAGCCCACTAGCTCGCCGAGGCCGCACCTCAAACCAAGAGTTCACACACGAACTCTAAACAACGCGAACACACTTGTCCGCCTCCTCAAAGTACAAGAAAAGATCTCTTGGTGATCTAAACACTTTGATCACCAATAAACACTCTCACTATAACACTCCTATAGAATGAATAATCAATGGATAGCTCAAGTGTTTGTGTGAGAAAACTAGGATGGAAGTGGTGGAGGAAAACTCAAAGAATTCACTTTTAAACACTCTTGATAAACTCCCCTTTGATTGAAGTATTAGCACTCAATTTAGTGGAATAAACTCTTTTAATGGAGTTGGAAAAACTGGCTCAAAAACTCTCCTAAAATCTTGAAGAAAACAGTGCCCAAACCCCCAAAGTTATAGGGCTAGAAAAACTAGCCGTTGGGGTCTGACAGACCTGTCGGTCGACCGCCCGGTCGACCGGCCAACGGTCATCTTTCAGACCGTTGAGCCATCGGTCGACCGGTCGGTCGACCGAGGCCAGGATACAGAGAGCAAGTCTCTTTGTCCGGTCGACCGCCCGGTCGACCGGGGCCTTTCCAGAGAGCAGAGCTCTCTGGACGGTCGACCGGGTCGGTCGACCGGCCCTCCTGCCAGAACTGGCGTGCACGTCTGTGCACGTCGGTCGACCGCCCGCCTGAAGCTAGATCAGAAAACTTAAGGGATTAAAAACTTGGTCTTTTTGGTTAAAATAAAATCCCATAAATCCACAGAAAATCTACAAAAATAGTTTTACCAATATACTTTGATAAACAAACATGCTTACACAAAATCAAGGCATGTTACAAATAATTTAGACTATTTTTGTAACTTGGAAAATTTGGCTCAAAACAAAAACGGTATTTTCTAAAAACCAACCTTCTAAGGAAAAAACAGTTTTTGTAAAACTCTTCCAAATACAAAAACAAGATATTTTAAACACTTTTAAAGCATAGTATGTATGGATATGATCCACTACACAAACATGGTGAAATATCTATGTTTTTGACATTAAGCACTAACACGATTTTGGTTAAAACATGTATATAAGAAATACCAAAAACCAAAACGGTATTTTTTCAAAATGAAAAGTCTTTTTAAACTGAAAATTCTTTTATGAAAAGACATCTAAAACAAGAGTGTGTGTGTATAGAATACTTGAGCAATCCACCAACTATTCTATCCTTTACGTTTTAACTAAAAACAAAATGTTCTAAAAACAAACCTAGACACAAGTCTTCATCTTCTTGAAGTCTTCACTTGAAGCCTTCTTGACTTGGTCCAAACACCGTGCTACCTCTAAAACTTGACTTTAAATTCTTTGTTGAAGCTCCACACCTACTAAGATCTTGATCATGAATCTGTCACTAATTAAACACAAGATCATTCGTACTATAACGACATGAGTTGATCATCATCAAAACTAGAGTGATGGGCCTTCGGGCCAACAATCTCCTCCTTTTTGATGATGACAAAACTCATGAAGTTATATATGCATGGATTAAAGTAAAGCTTCAAAGAAGCACCCCCTTAACTCATGCATAAACAATAAACAATAATATGGCAATGAAGCATATAAACATGTATGCAAATGTATGGAGAGAAACATGCTAACAAGCATAAAACAAAACAAATTCTTTTTCTTCTATTTGCAAAACAAAACATATATGCATAAACACAAATACTTCTCCTACTTTAATAATAAAGTAAGGAAAACATGCATATACATCTCAAATACTTCTCCCCCTTTTTGTCAATCATTAACAAAGGGGTTAAAGTAAAAACAAAAATTTTCTCCCCTTTTTGTCATAAACAAAGAGATCAATAAGGGGTAAACACAAATCAATCAATAAAAGGTATATGCGATATACATTCATGAAGAGGAAGACGCTAAGTTAGCTTCCCTACATATATGCATTACATGAAAGAGGGATGACAAGCCCTAATTCTCATAACACATAATCTGTAATGCATAAGAGGAGATGTGAAGCTCCCCCTACACACGTGTATTACATAAAGAAGAGTTGTCAAGCTCCTCAATACAAGATTCACTCAACATGAATCTATATGTAGAAGAGATGTTAAGCTCTCCTTGCATATAAGAAATACAAATCAAAAATTTTTAATTTTTCTTAAACAAAATTTTTAAAGGTATCAGAGCTCTTGTAAAACAATCAATTTTAAGATACCAAATGTAAATAATCATTATTGTAAAACATATTGATACCAATTGAAATTTAACAAATATGAAGTTGAAACATATTGATACCAATTGTAAACATAATGATCAAATATTTTTATTTTTCATCATAAACTTTGTGCTTTAAAAATGTGAAGTGATTGTAAATCCAGCACATGAAAATCATATATATGTATGAAAAGAGAATACCAATAGCAATTGATATTATGGAAATTATGAAGCATACATATATAAGAAACAAAATATGAGTATATACAAAAATATCAATTGAGATACCAATTGAAAATAACAATGTAAATCATGTATATAGCTCATAACCTACCACCCTTCATATGCACAAGGTAAAGGATATTCAATAAGGCTTACAAGGCATACTCGCCCAGCCATCCGCCCATAGAAGGTAGGGGTTTTCAAAAATAATTTTGAAAATAGTTTAGCATTGAAAATCACTACCAAATGAAGAATAATTAACTAGTTAAAGATAATTTTGAAAAACTAGTTAAAGATCCTTCAAAACATGGAATCAAAACATATGTTTTTCATGAATCATACCAAATACATAAGAGTTGCCACTCAAAACGATAAAGCTCAAAAAGAATCATGAAATAAAGTCATGAATAAACAAATAAAGTGTGAGTGTACAAGAGTCATGTGTTTAGCATTTTTCATGAAAATAATCAATGAAGCTCAAAAACAAAATATCACTCAAACAAACAAGTGATAAACAAAAAAAAATTCATTTTTCCTCTAAAACCAAACTTCTAGGTATATGTATGATTTATCCAAAACTAACAATATGCATACATATCCCAAACATAAAAGAGTCTATTAAAGGTATTTGCATGAAGGCAAGAGACTCACGGGTATACATGTATATTTATTAGATTTGAATAAAAATTACATATACATGAAGTAAAACATGAAAATAAGCAAAACATGTATAAATGAGAGAATCATCAAAACTAGCTTATACATGTGCATATAGTGGGTACAAATGAGCATGAAGTGCAAACATATATGAATCAAATGTTGTTCACTATTTGTACATGTATAAATATAAGTTTTGATAAAAACTACATTTAAACTAGTATTTACCACATGAAGCACAAAAACACATAAAACATGAACATGCTATATGATATCATGAAATTAAAAGCATGTAAACAAAACTAAGAGTTTAGAAATAGTTACCAACTAAGGAACTATGTTCCAAATCTCCAAACATGGTGGTTGTCCCACCAAACCTCCTTGATAGTGGTGCATTAAATGTATGTCCTTCTAGTCCACGTGCAACCACCACCAAGGCACCAATCCTCTCACGTCATGTGAGAGCCCTCACCTACATCAAAAACAAAAGGTGGGGATTTTGATACCCATTTTCTTTTGGGTCCTTGAGGGTTAGCTTTGTGTTGAGGAACCCAAACATTTTTATTAGCAAAATTTAAAGAATTAATCTTATCATAACAAAACTTTGCTAAATGGCCTTTGCGGCCACAATGTGTACATTTGTACACCTTAAGATGCATATGTTTATGAGTGTGATCATGGCGTGCAAAAAGTGAATATGCATGATATGTGCATGAACATAGGGAGCTTGTTTCTTTGAAAACAAAGACTCCAATTTAGTGTGGTTAAATGCACATGTGCTCAAAGTTGAGCTCAAATAACTAATCTTATTTTTCAAAACATTTATCTCACTATCATTAATGGTGGCATGTAAAGCATGGTGAGATATAGAATCATTTTTCTTCTTTTTAGAAACTTTAACTTTTTCTTTTTCAATCATTTTTCTTTTCAAAGAGTTGTTTTCTTGAAAAACAATTTCTTTTTGTTTCTCCACCAAGATAATTTATTTTTCAAATATGTGTTTCCTTCACAAAGATCATTTAATTTGGAATCAAGGAAACATTTTCATTTTTCAAATCTTCTTTTTCTTTTTCTAAACATGCAATTTTAGTTTTAAAAGAATCATTCTCTTTTAGCATGCAATCAAAATTCTTTTTCAGATTTTTATTATCTTTTCTTAGCATGTCATATTTTTCAAGTAATTGTTGGCAAAATGAAGTGAGCTCATCATATGACATGTTATCATCTTCTACCTCGGATTCGGTAGTTACCTCAAGGGGATTATCCCCTTGGACCATATAGCACGCGTTGGAAGTATCGCTTCCAACATCCGAGTCGCTCCCTGCATAGTATTGATTTTTTTCGCCAAGAGAGAGGAGGGTGTTCTACACTACAAAATCCAAACCAATGTTAGCAACCCTAGATAAATAATCATTATTTAGAATGCTCTTCAAAGCATTTAGGGCTTTTGTATTAGCCTCAATATTCTTGCCATTTAAACAATATGCATCATTAGTTGTGGCAAGATAAACATGAATCCCTAAGGCTTTGAGGTACAAGGACATCTTAACCTTCCAAATTTGAATGTTAAGAATGTCAAAAGTGGGTGGTGACATGAAATCCATGGTGTGTACAAAAATATAGTGATTAGCCTAAAATGAGGATCTTTAACTCTAGGTTGTAAGACCCAAATCAAGAGCACTTGGCTCTGATACCAATTGTAAATCACCTAGAGGGGGGTGAATAGGTGATGGCTAATCTAATGGTCACTAAATGCGGAATTAAAAACTATTATGACCTAAACAAAACTTCTTACACTAAACACCAAGTATAACGCAAGAGTGTAGCCGAATTTCCCGTAAAGGGCTCTGGACTAACTCCTCTAGATTCCCCTAGATAAGGGTTAAGGTGTCGCGTTGGCTCTCTTGGTTGAATACAAGTGTTAGCAAACAATCCCTAAGCAATATATCAATATGAGCACACAAGTATATCAAGCATATAAATATGAAAGCAATAGAGGCATGCAAGATATAAACAAGAGAGGGAGAGAGAGAAAGAGCAATCGCAAACACGAGGGATTTGTTTCGAGGTTCAAGCACACTTGCTCTACATCCCCGCCTTCGACACACGAAGGATTTTCACTAAAATCGATCCCACCGGATCACTCGGTGCCGCAACACCTATAAGCTCTCGGACTCCCTACTCCGTACACACCGCAAGCCCACTAGCTCGCCGAGGCCGCACCTCAAACCAAGAGTTCACACACGAACTCTAAACAACGCGAACACACTTGTCCGCCTCCTCAAAGTACAAGAAAAGATCTCTTGGTGATCTAAACACTTTGATCACTAATAAACACTCTCACTACAACACTCCTATAGAATGAATAATCAATGGATAGCTCAAGTGTTTGTGTGAGAAAACTAGGATGGAAGTGGTGGAGGAAAACTCAAAGAATTCAGTTTTAAACACTCTTGATAAACTCCCCTTTTGATTGGAAGTATTAGCTCTCAATTTAGTGGATAAAACTCTTTTAATGGAGTTGGAAAAACTGGCTCAAAAACTCTCCTAAAATCTTGAAGAAAACAGTGCCCAAACCCCCAAATTTATAGGGCTAGAAAAACTAGCCGTTGGGGTCTGACAGACCTGTCAGTCGACCGCCCGGTCGACCGGCCAACGGTCATCTTTCAGACCGTTGAGCCATCGGTCGACCGGTCGGTCGACCGAGGCCAGGATACAGAGAGCAAGTCTATCTGTCCGGTCGACCGCCCGGTCGACCGGGGCCTTTCCAGAGAGCAGAGCTCTCTGGACGGTCGACCGGGTTGGTCGACCGGCCCTCCTGCCAGAACTGGCGTGCACGTCTGTGCACGTCGGTCGACCGCCCGGTCGACCGCCTTCAGGCTTCGGTCGACCGGTCGGTCGACCGGCTGAAGCCAGATCAGAAAACTTAAGGGATTAAAAACTTGGTCTTTTTGGTTAAAATAAAATCCCATAAATCCACAGAAAATCTACAAAAATAGTTTTACCAATATACTTTGATAAACAAACATGCTTGCACAAAATCAAGGCATGTTACAAATAATTTGGACTATTTTTGTAACTTGAAAAAATTGGCTCAAAACAAAAACGGTATTTTTAAAAACCAACCTTCTAAGGAAAAATACAGTTTTGTAAAACTCTTCCAAACACAAAAACAAGATATTTAAACTCTTTTAAAGAATAGTGTGTATGGATATGATCCACTACACAAACATGGTGAAATATCTATGTTTTTGACATTAAGCACTAAACACGGTTTTGGTTAAAACATGTATATAAGAAATACCAAAACCAAAACGGTATTTTTCCAAAATGAAAAGTCTTTTCTAAACTGAAAATTCTTTTATGAAAAGACATCTAAAACAAGAGTGTGTGTGTGTGTATAGAATACTTGAGCAATCCACCAACTATTCTATCCTTTACATTTTAACTAAAAACAAAATCTTCTAAAACCAAACCAAGACACAAGTCTTCATCTTCTTGAAGTCTTCACTTGAAGTCTTCACTTGAAGCCTTCTTGACTTGGTCCAAACACCGTGCTAGCTCCAAAACTTAACTTTAAATCCTTTGTTGAAGCTCCACACCTACTAAGATCTTGATCATGAATCTGTCACTAATTAAACACAAGATCATTAGTACTATAACTACATGAGTTGATCATCATCAAAACTAGAGTGATGGGCCTTCGGGCCAACACATATGCCCCCCTCCACCTCTTCCTTCTCGTCCGAGAAAGAGGAGAGCGGACTAATCCCATCCTTCGGTATGACTTTTTCACTAAGTAGTCAGAGGATCATCTTGCACTTGGTGGGAAACAACTGAAGAGTACTTGAGAGTAGTTGGAGTGTCTCTTTCATATTTAATCCACATCTGTAAAGGCTGGCAAAAAGTCACGTCATGTGTCCGGTCCGCGCATGTTTTGGGCAGATAATCGTTGTTTGCAAGTCATCATAGTGAGTTGGGATTCACGCAATAGTTGAATTTAAAGCTAGCTGGTGTACGAAAAGACGTTTAGCCCTAGTCCATCATTGCGGTGACGTTAGCGCCTGCTGTTAAATTGGGAGGAAACTTAAAATTTGGGCTTTTCACAAATCCTAGATTTCTTTGAGCTTTCTGCCTTTTTTTTCCCCTTCTCTTTGTTCTAGATCCTTGCATTTCACATCCATTAATCAATCTTTGAAATGGTGAGAGTAGGAAAATCTGTTGCCGTCGGAGATGAGGTCAGGAGCAGAGGCGACGTGGAGGAGATAGAAAAGAGGGCCGCTCCCAGAACGAGAGAGGTCATGAATTTTGATCCCAAGCCGCGTGTTCTTCGCGGCCAGAAGGAGGCGATGAGTGCTTGGTAATGTATGACATTCGTCTACCATCCAAGATTGAAGTGGAGTGGTGTTCCCCTGAGACGAATATCACAGTGTCATCTCCTACCGGAGGCGTGTATTTTCACCCCCAGATCTTGGCTTTGGCGTGAAACTACCATTGACTCCCTTTGTCCGAGATGTATTGGCCCACTCAAGGTTCCACCCTCGCAGTTGACACCGGGGGCCTGACAAACTTTTTTGGACTTTGAAGCACTATGTGCTTCCTTTGCCCCTGATACATACGAGTTCGAGGAGTTTTGAGCCACTTACGTGATGAGAAAATCTCATCAAGATGCTTGCTCCTTCGTTCCTCGGAGTGGATGTGACAGGTTAATCATCAACCTGGTGGATAGCGACCATGGATGGCGCGACACCATCGTCCGCATCTCTGGTCCCTGGGGGGCTGCCCTAGCTTAGGACCGTGAACGTGTTCCAACCGTGTAAATAAGGGTCCACTCCCTAAGGGGGAGCGCTGATCCCCAATGAGATCAAAGAAAGAGTCTGGAAGCTGTACAAGCTCAATTATGACTATTGTAACTGGAACTGGCTGTTAAACCCAAGGAGGCCCTCTTGCTCCCAACCGTTTTGAGACCCTTAATGTCGGGTAGAGACGACAAGGTGCAGGCTCCTATCACCGGGAAGGAGAGCGCTCCAGTGTGTGACGTCTCGTTAAGAGAGGCAGAGTCTCGGTCGAAGCGACTCTGGAGCATCAGGCACGACTCAAGAAGCTCCCGGCTCGAGCGAAGCGACCGAAGAGGGGGAAACCATGGGAGGATTCTTCTCAACCTCTGATCCCCGGGAGAGAAAGTATTGATTCGACTCCGAATTCTTCCGTATTATGTTTTCATGGTTCTGACTTTAGTTTCGCAGAATAGATGTTGGATTGACTATGACTCCAAGATTAAGGAGTTAGAGAGAATGATGGCTGCAGTGAGTGGAGACTCTAATCCCAAAGAGGGAGACGGAGCGAAGCAGAAAGCCCTCCTAACGGTAATGAGGCAGCCGGAGTCCCACGATCCAACCTCCGAGATTGAAATCCTCGGAGAGGCGGTGCCTCCGGAGGATACCTCCGAGATCGATGTTCTCGGAGAGGCGGTGCCCCGGAGGATACCTCCGGATTTATGCCTCTGATTGAGGATCTTGCACTCAGAGTAATAAAAGTCGGCGAGGTTGGCGCTACTACTGGACCCTCCGGATTGGCCTCCCCCTCCTGATAACAGGTCCGAAGCCTCAAGGAGTGAGCTCTGGGCTGAGGTTGCTTTTGTGGAGGGGAGATAGCGAGCTGGCCCTCGGGCATGGTAATTTTCTCCAAGGATTGGAGGAGTTCAAGGCTCTCCCATCAAAGGACCAACAGAAAATGCCGGAGAATGAGATCTTTCGGGTAAATTCAAACTATACTTTGTTTTCTGGTAATCATGTAGCTCACTCCATATCTCTTCTTTTGCTGAATGTACTAATCACTGTCAAATTCTTGGGCAGTCAGTAGGTCACCCTGAAGTAGAAGAAGAGGGCTAATGCTGACTTGCAGAGAAAGATCGATGCCTTGTCCATCGAGAAGAGGGAGGCGGATGAGAAGCTCGTCGGCTCTAGGCTGATTTGAACCGCGAACTGGTGGCCCAATGAAGTCGGGAGGGTGCATTGGGCTCCGGACGGAGTTCCAAGCGACAGAGTCAGTGCTGCAGCAGGAACTGTCCCAGGCTCGGGAGGAGCTAAAGAAGAAGGGCTCAAAGTTGGAGAAGAGAGACTCTGAGCTCTAGTCGGCTTCGCAAGGGCTGGAAGCTAGGAATCGGCTTGCTGAAGGTGTCAAGGTTGAGCTCGACTGCGAGAGGATCACCTTCTAGGGTGAGAAGGACGACCTCCTGCATGAGCTAGAGTAGGCGCTTGCCGATAAGGCGGAGGCCAAGAGGCAAGCGGACGAGGACGTGGCGAGGCTGTTGAAGGAGGTCAAGGTCTTCAAGCTCATGAAGTACCGAGACGGGTATAACGATGGGGCGCAAGGAAAACCTCTGAGATACCCTCTCAGGGTTAGGAGCCTCCCACCGGCCAAGGAACGACGGAAGTCTTGGCCCCCATGCTCCTTTAATTCCTGACGCATCCGCCACGGCTACGGTGGTTGGAGCCTCTTGGGATCCTCCGACCAGCGAAGCTCATGCTAAGGGCCAGTCGGCTGAAGCCAATCGGGACTCCGAGGCGGATCCTACTTTCAGAGCTTATGATGCGCCTCACGACCTCGTGAGTACTTGAGTGGATTGTGCTTCCCTGATTATATTTTTTTTGCTGTCCAGCTGTAAGCAGCACAGGAGTGGCAGGCTTCGGAGGGCCTTCGTGTGGGAGCCTTGGGGTCCCGGGAATTGGCGTCCCGAAGAATCGCACATCTCCCGTTAAGTAGTGAATCTGGGTGAGTGATGTCTGATCAAATATGGGTTAGAGACGAGACCCGAGGCTTTCTTCTTGAGCCCATGTTAGGTTTGTATGTGAGCTGGGCCTATTGGCAGAGAAGTGAAGCCTTTAGGTATTCGGTCACGTGTCTGATGAGGGTTAAAATCTGACCACTACAACGGTCTATTGGAGAATTTGGTTCAAATCACATTTGCACCAAACTTTATCACATCGGAGAAGAAAAAGTGAGGACTGAAAGAGTAAGAATTGGCCCTCTGATCGTCTTAAATGCGAAGGTGCGTACTAACTAACATATCGTAAACGGTCTGGTCGTCACAGACCACTGTATTTTTTCAACTCGGTTCCTTCTCTTTTGTTGGGTTTTTTACGCACACTCTCTTTACTTGCAAGTAGCCAACAAAAACGGGTGCCATAAATGTAGAGATCTCAGCTTTTGCATGAGACTAGATAGATCACATGAGACCTGAGTACTCGACTTGCTGCTATCCACTGCCACGAGAATAATAAGAAGCAGGTATATAGAGACAGCAGGTGAGAAGGTGAGAGAGAAAAACAAGCTTTTTCTTCATTTATTTTGTGGCTTTCTGAGAAAGTGCAAAGAATCTGGATCATCATCAATGTGTGAGATGGGATGCAACATGCATCACTAATTTTGATCCTAGTTTTTTTGTCAAAATCAAGTGAAACGATGTTTGACTCTTTCACAAAAGTTATATGTCCCTCTTCATCCGCGAGAGAGAAAAACAGCAACAAATTTCTTCTTCCCTCTCTTCCTTTCTTCTCCCCTACAGTCTCCCTCCTCTCCCTCCAGCCGCCACCTCCTCTTCCTCTCTCGTCGCAGTCGTCATCTCTCTCGTCGCCGTCGCTCGACTTCTCACCGTTAAAGCGGTTTACTAATATTTTATTCTAACAGAAATGACGAGATATCCGTGACCTTAGTTACTTAGATGTTGCGAAATCTGTAACATGAGAAAAATGGGAGAAAACATCCAATTTCACTACAGGCCTGTTTGGTTAAAGGTGGAAGTGAGGAAGTGAGGAATTGAGAAAGTAGTAATAATTCCTTTTAGAACTTAGGAATTGGTTAGTAAGTTTTCCGGTGTTTGGATGTTGTTGGGAAGTGTGGTTTGGAAAATATTTTGTCTTTTCCGGTGTTTGGATGGTAATGTGAAAGTGGAAGTGGAAAAGTTGACCACAAAGTTGACTGTACAATAATATTAAAATAAAAATTAATTAAGAAAAATAAAAAATAGACTGTAATTAGAATGCAAGTGAGATTTACATGGTCAAAAAATTAACTGTTTTGTGCTATAATTTATTACAAATGAGATTTACATGACCACAAAATTAACTGTAGCACTCTGGAAGTGAGGAAATGGTTGTGTAAAAGAGAAAAGATAAAAGGAAAAGAGGTTTTCTTATTTTCCTTTTCTGATGTTTGGATAGATAGGGAAGTGAGCAATTATACTTCTCTATTTCCTTACTTCCGCCTACTTCCTTGCAACCAAACAGCCTATGGAAAAACAAGGAAAAATCCCAGTACTTCTTAGGGGCTTGTTTGGTTAAAGGTGAAAGTGAGGAGGTGAAGAAGTGAGAAAGTGGTAATAGTTCCTATGAGAACTTGGGAATTGGTTAGTAAGTTTTCCGATGTTTGGATGTTGTTGGGAAGTATGATTTGAAAAATATTATATTTTTTCCGGTGTTTGGATGGTAACGTGGGAGTGGAAATGGAAAAGCTGACTACAAAGTTGACCGCAAAATAATATTAAAATAAAAATTAATTAAGAAAAATAAAAAATGGACTGTAATTAGAATGCAAGCGAGATTTACATGATCAAAAAGTTAATTGTTTTATGCCACAACTTATTACAAATGAGATTTACTTGACAAAAAAAATTAACTGTACCACTCTGAAAGTGAGGAAATGATTGTGTAAAAGAGAAAAGGAAAAAGGGTTTTCTTAGTTTCCTTTTCTGATGTTTGAATAAATAGAAAAGTGAGCAATTATACGTCCCTATTTCTTTACTTTCGCTCACTTCCTTGCAACCAAACACACCCTTAATTGCCGCTCCAACGATCAACAAACACGTCGTATTATTAATACAGAAAGTTATTGTAACGAAAGAGATCACAAGTTCACTACAAATAGCTTGGACATATTTAGAAGAGCTGACTGCAATCACACATCCTCTTTAGTTGTAATCTGTGTCAAATCTCTATAGCATAGCTGTCTCTTTTGTGATATAGCAATCATTTAGCTTAAATGATGCTAACATAGTCTCACATTAGATAGAAAACCGATTAAATTTTGATCCAAAATCGGATTAGGAGTTTGTTTCTTTTCTTCCCACAGACATGATCCACGGGTGCAAAAAGTGCAAGGACACTTAATTTGTGCTCATTTGTGCCCCCGTCTCCTCCTCTCCTCTCCACATGAGAAGGAGAGGCAAGTAGTGGAGTTATGTCCGAGTGGTGGAGCTTCTCATCAGCATCTCCGCACTTGAATTCTTTCGCCGCATCGCTGTTACGCCTGCATGACTTAGTGGAGCCCGCCACCTGTTCAAGCAAATGCCAATGAGAATGAGGAGCCAAAATCCAAGCCTGATTCTGGATACGAGGATATTTTGTGCCCCCGTCTTTGAAATCCTAGCTCCGCCCTTGGCAAAATACACAAATACACATCTTAGTGCCTCAATCTATATTCTTCCACTTTTTTTTTTCTTTTCCCCTTTTTGTTAATTCTACGTTCTTCATTTTGATCTCTTTCTCACCCTAGCTTCTCTTTCAACTACAATTCTCCAATATTTTACATTGTAAATAAACTATAAGCATAAAATTTTAGAATAAGTTATTTCTATTGTCACAATTAAAGTGAGACTCATGCCCTAAAATTGTGGTTAGAGAGCAAGAACTTCCCGAACAAGTGAATAATTGCCTCAACAATGATATGTTCTGCGGGTTTACTCGTGTATCAACTGAGCCTTCATGTTCTATAAATTCTTTTTTTTTTTTCCTGTCTTAAAATAAGTCGTAGTCTGGACTTGAATTTGCGACTCCCCTCAGCTCATTCCAACTTTTTTACCAGACAGCCCGTATCGTGACAATTAATTAATAACTCCTGCATGTGTATAAAAGGGACAAATATGAAGGATCAATTTTAGACACTACACTTAAATAAACTCGAAAGGTTCTACAAGCATCATCATAGTCTCAATCAAGAGCAATGTCACACTAACCACAATTTTAAACATCACATCAACTCCCCAAGATTTGGACACTGTTCAACAAATGATATTTCTATTCCTGTAAAGTTCCCAAGTTTCTTCTCAAATTTGTTTATTGGCATGATAGTATCTCTGAAAGTACCAAATTGGACCATAAACAAAGTGTGGAAGGTACCAAGCTGGGGTGGGGACAATGCAGTTCTCATCTAATAAAAAAGAAAAAAAGGCATCTAATAGTTATATTTGTTTTGCATGTCAAATATATCCACAAGTGGTCTTAATCAGGAATTTCTCCCCTTATTTTGGCAATAGAATCCAAGACTGTTTGCTTAAGCTACTTTGCTCAATTGCATGATTTGGAGCTAAAACCAATAAAACTAGTTGAAGGATCCATCTATAATCAACCCAGCTTGACAAATATCAGCCTCCTTCTGAAGATTCTCCTATAGGATACCAAATCAATCCAAAAGGGAAAGAAAAGAATGTAGAATTTAATCCAAATTTATCCTATGCACTAATCTCTTACAATTATAGCAAAACACTATGATCATCTATAAACTTTCTCAAGAAGCAACAATCTCCAACTTGCCTGAAGCATTGCTGGCACAGTGGCTTGTGTTTCTTATGCTGCTTCTACATCTTCCTTCCAATTCTTCAGCTTCAGTTTGAACCACAGAAAGAGAATCAAACTCAAACAAGCACACAACTGAAACATACCAACAGCATACAATTACACACCAAAATCTCAGTAGAAATATCGAATCAGATAATGATCTACAATAGGTTATAATCATCGAACTTTGAACTTGTGTCTATGACTCATATGAACACAACGGCCATATGCACGCAATCCACCAACAGACGGACACATTTGATTATACGGTGGTCACGCGCTTCAACAACACAATGCCAGGATGCAATCAGTTTGATGTTATTACATCTGGGCTTTGCAATATTCCAAAATTTAACCACAACAATTTATGAACTCAGCTCACTGGTGGAGACAACACCCACACAAGCTGCTGCTTAACTGGACAAAAGAGAAAACCTAAACTCTCTACAAGTGCCGCCAATGACACGAACATTACTCGTTACCACATCAAAGCTCGCTGTGATGCTCTTTGAAGAAACCATGGGGACCGTTTCATAACATCACACAATCCAGAGACAAGGATCAATCATATTAGCCGGAAATGTGTTTTCTGCTACTACTGCATGTGGGATTTCTCCCTTCATGCATTCAAACCAAGCCCTGGTTTCCATGTGCATCCTATAACTACAGTCTAAAAGGCGGGGACCAAAACTCCCGCTTCAATGAATTCCTGCAGCATGAGAATGGTGATTCATCGCAGGCCGACCAAAGTTGGACCGACAAACAAGAACCAGATAGCAGATCAATGTTCCACCTCAAATGTATGTGAATTCTTCTCTCAGAGCTTTCCAAAGCTCACACTAAATTCACCATTCTAATGTTTTGTGTGGAGTGCACAATGCAGTATGAAAAAAATTGCCCGGCTTGCACAGAAAACTACCAGCCAGTTGACTTCTTGCATGCATATATTGCATATGTTCAAATCCAAAATTGAACACGGTGATGTTCTGTGCAAGTCAAATATATAAGTGCAAGATAAGTATACAATGACTTTATTAGGGATTTAGATAGAATTAAAACATTAGAAGTGGTCGTTCGACATGATTAAAATTAACAGGGATGCTTAACTGGATGGCCCATTGCCCTGAGAGCCACAGTTATTCAAGACACCGCATTCTGTGATGTCAAAATAAAGAGTGTAATATAGTGGGGAAGATAATACTAGATAAATGAAACATAATATGAAATACCTACATTTACCCAGATGCATGTTACTGCTTGCCATACTCAAAAAAATTGAACAAGAAATGTTTTAAATAAGGAATAAAGATTGTGTGCAAAATGGTTGCCTCAAATACAAATGATGTTTCAGGCTACTAACTCCTATTTGAGAATGCCAGAAATTGATCCTTCATAATCACCTTCTTGCTCATAAACATGACTGCTGCTCCAGAAATCATGTATTCAAGACTTACCTATTGTAGTTTACATCACTATGCCCCTATACCCTTATAGCTTAATTTCTTTTTTCCAACTCACACTCATTTAAGCACCAATCTTAAATCTCGGGGTAATTACAAGAGATAAATGAAAGTGATTACTATAGGCTACAGCTAATTAGCTCCCTTGCTGATGTCATTTCTTTTTATTGGATGCATAATTAGAACAACATTCACGAAATACTCAATATAAGAAGAAATGTGCAGTCAACAGAATATATGATAGAACACAGTTCAAAGTTCAAATCAACACGGTTTATCCACAACACAAGGAACAAATTATGTATTCCACCAAAACCACTCATCCGTATTCTACAATATAGTCTGGACCACAACCCACAGCGGCAAAAGTTCATTTACATGTACATAGTTTAGCAAAGAATCTCTCAAATAAATAAGCATAGAAAATTCAATAAGCAAAATTGCTAGACTACAGTTACAAAATTGAAGTACCTTCTAAGCAGGAAAGTCATTTCCTTGAAGTCAAGATAGATTCTTGATGTTACCAATATCTTGACGATCCATGAATCCTGAGCTATTGTCTCATTCTTCAAGCAATTTTACATCCCAAAAATAACCAATGAGGCTTATTAGACAGGCGAGCCGGATTCTTTAAAAATCCGAGGAAGCACTTCATGAACACTAACATCCAAAACAGCAGGATCCCTGAATGAAACGAGGTGAAAGTCGGCATAAGATATTAAATGAATGCAAAGAAAAAAACTTCAACAAAAGATCCCCATTGTAACCTCTATACATCCTGCTAGGGATTCAAGGAATTGAAATGTGTAAACATGAAAAATGGGTCAATGCAAAAATTACAAGTGAACATCCTAGATCATAGCCATTCTACTAAATGTCTATATAAAGCACAGTCGATGCTCAAAGCCTTTAGATGAACAAGAACGAAGAGAACCAAGACAAACTCTTTGTATCTGAGAGATATTAAGGGGATAAAAGTACCTGCAGAAGGTTTGTCCCTTCTCAGATGAACTAGGAACAAACCATAGTTTTCGCAGTGTAGGTGACTCAAATTGCAAAAAGAAGCCATCACTCTGCCCGTGCTTCCATTTTCTCGATCCCTGTCCTTTCCAGACCTAAAAGGAATCAGCATGATGTTATCCTTATTGATGATCATTTACATATATAATTTACAAATGTAGAGTCAACTGACAACATGACCCTTTGGAAAGACCTCCAGTGAGCCTCAGTAGGGTTTTACATTTAGGGAACATTAGCTCATCTTAAAATTAGCATTCTGCCAGTAAGCTGCTCTTCTTAAATCCTTATATTTCTCATTTGTTTTCTCATTGTTATTATCTATTCTGTAATTTCTCAATTTGCAGGAAAGTTATTCGATAAAATGAACTTCTGGGGACTTCACTACATCTTTAATTGTAGTTATACATATCAAACAAAGGTAGAGTGAATACCTGTGGATATGATATAATGCTCTTTGGTGCTACCAAGCAAGCAGCCTTGGAAACAGATTCCTCTGCGTATTGCCTTAGATAGGTGAAACAGAGACTGTGCGAGTGGGGTGACTCAAATGCCTGGTAAAGGGGGAACATGCAAATCAGGAACATTCAGCATGAGACAGGTCTTTGTGGAGAAAGCATTCAGCAGAGCAAACCATTGAAGATTTGTAGCTTCTGAAATAGCTAGCTTCTTTGTCAGATTTATGCGAATCATAGAATTTATTATCTTCAACATAAAAATAATTTAAAAAACAAGTGTGCAGGCAGATAAACTAATAATAGCCTGAATGTTAATACCTTATCAATATTGACAACTGGGGCATATTTATCAGTCTCTGTCTTCTGTTTGTCAAGAAGGAAATAGACTCTTGGATCCACTTTCCCGGACTCATTCCAGGTTTTTATAGCTGACTCCATTGTATCGACAACAAATAAAAAGATATCTTGACCTTCCTTTACAGTTCCAAGTTTTCCGGACTACAAGCAATAAATCAAGTTAGCTTATGATGGAGAAGTATTCCAGATCACCATTAAGTTTACACAAACGTTGAACTGCAAACAATAGGTTATCTCATTTGCTAAGTGCAATCTAGAGAACACGTTGAACACAATCTTAGCTTGCAGGAACGTACATGATGCTGCAATTGATGCATAACAAGTAGTTCAGTTTTAGTCAAAATTGCCAGTGTTACTCAACACATTGCTTTATGAATGTTCTCATAAACTACAGAAAGAGCCACATAGAGTATTATAATCATATGCATCTTTAGAAGCTAAGATGTAATCCCTCATTTTGCAAGACACATGGAAGCTCAATATTTGCTACCTCTAAAAAGACATAAAAGAAATTTAACTCAATGAAAAGTCCTATTCGAGTAGATGGGAGTCATGGAGACCATCTTCATGACATGAAATGAGAGAAAAGACGAGAAAGAAAGCCCAGTAATTTTACACAGTTGTATGTTTTGTTGGTGATTTGAAGCCAAAGGTAAACATTACAAACTCACTAGTTCTGTTTTCAGCGGATCCAAATATTTTCTCATGTCAACGCTGGATCTAATATTCTGTATTTCTTCAGCTCGCTTCTTTTCTCTTGCTAAGTCAGTGAGCCTCTTGATTCTCTTGGATACTTCTACACTATGTGGATTGTACTGTAAGGCTACTTGAAATGCAGCAATAGCCTGCATAATGAGATTGACAGAAAATATCAAAATGCAAAAGATAACAGATCCCTTTAGCACGAGAGCAGAAAATTTTAATATGCTTGAGCTTGACAGGAAAAACTTCATATAGGCCATATTTTTCATCAAGCATGTCAACTGGGGCCATTAGACAAGAAACTTGACGCGCACTCATTCAAAGCTAAAATGCAAAAACACATTAAGAACGAGAACAAAGCCTATATTCCAAATTTAGGGTCCATAGCAAGAATACTTGATGTAAAACGGGATGGATCACAATGGAATTGGGAACTAGGGTTTTGAAAGAGAAATGGAAAGAACACATTATGATTTAGGAAAAGAAATAGAAAAGTGGATAAATTTGGACTTCACACCCCTTGCACCATGGGCTTTACACCCTAATCTCAAGAACTCAAGGCTCATGAAATTTAAAAGTTTAATTCATTCATTGTCTAATAATAAAATAAGTATGGGGCTTATTTATAGCCTTACAAAAGTTCAATTTTAAGGAATAACCAATGTGATGTTCACATAAAAAAAAACACAAGTAGACAAAATGAACTACAACTCAAAAATGACTAAACCAAAAGAAGGCAGCACGTGATGTCCTCATCATTTCCCCAGTGGTGGGAGAAACTCGACCCATCGAGTGACGGCTCCTCTCACAAAGCATCTCAATCAGGTCAAGATGGTAGTCGTTGCAGCAGCACTGGTGCATTACGTCGAAACCATAGTGGTGGTGGTGTGGTGGTGGTGGAGGTGGCCTTTGTGACGGGTCAGCTATAAAAGATGGTAGCTCGATCAAGACACATATAGCAGATATAGACGCATCATCCCTGCTGAAGACAGAGCTAATACCAGGATCCCGTGAGATGTCCAACTCGTCAGTCATGAGAGCAAACCTCCTCAGAACTCTAGGAGAATCTGTGTACCAAGCATGTGACTTCCTCACAACCTCAGGGTGACTCCTAACAGTCACCTCACTGTTAACAGCAAATTTCTATAACATACTATATGGATATATAGAAAATTTATACTTTCATCGCAATTTGTCAACTGTCTAGTGAATCATCTTCATGTGCAACAAATAAATGCAATATAGTACGAACTCTAGGCATAACTCTTAACGATGGGAAAAGGAGATATATAGGATGCCTAGGATGACACACATCTAACCCCTCTAATGGTGGTATACTAGACTTAGGCACAAACTCTAAGAATAAAAGAAGAAATACCAGAAATCATCTGCTGAATCGTTGCAAGAAACTCAGATGACTCACTAGAAGATAACTCAGCAGGAACGACCATAAACCCATAATTAGCATAAGGTAATTCGATTGACTTACTAGGCACTACGGTATATTAGACTCAAGTATCCCATTCACATCATCACTCATACTATCACAAGACACGTGGACCTTATCAATAATTGGTGTACTGGAATCAACTAGTGTATCCTCGACAATGCTAGTAATCTCAGGAAAAATGTTGACATCCTCAATAATTTTCGAATCATCAACATTATCACTAGGTATAATTCTAGCATATCGACTTTCTGAGGGGCACTAATAATCATAGTGTCCATATCTCTCATACTTAAAACACTAAGTCTTGGCGTTGACTAACCTTTTGAAAGTCAAATCTATCTTTAAAGCAATATCAAAAGCTTCTTCAACAGTGTCTAAATCATAAGAGCCAGTGATCATAGTACACCTTATTTTAAATCTTAAACCCCAAATAAACCTAGTACAATATGATATTGGTACTTACTCACATCACAACAAAGGATTAAATCCTCAAATTTGACTATGTATCTTGAATAGACATATCACCCTGATGGAGGTTGTGTAACTGGTCTAAGAGACGGTTCCTACAATATTCAGGACGGTACTTTTCCTTAAGTTTTTCTTTCATTTCTTTCAGGACTATGACAACCCCACGTCTCATGCAATCTCTCACTATCGAATCCCAGTAAATTCTAGCTGACCCTATGAGTTTTCTCCTAACAAATAGGACTCTAATCGTTTCAAGAAACTTATACCAATCAAAGTAGCATTCCATATCGGCTAGCCAATTACTAAACACACTAGGGTCACAATAACCATCAAATTTAGGACCATCTATCTTAAATCTACACGCTATTTCCTCTTTTCTAACACGCCAATCGTGAGCACTACTCTCATATTCATCTCTAGTGCTCATGTTGAAATATGCACCAATCTAGACACAAATACAAGTCAAACAATCAAGCGGATGCAATGCAACTTCCTAAACTCAAGTAAGCTAAATGCATGCGCTAACTGAAATAAAAAATATCCTAAAAGTTTAAGTTCTAAATGCCAAGAAAATGCACTCCTAAAGTGATGAAAAGTGACAAATAATGACGCAATCACTGATAGAAGCAAACAACAATTCAACCAACATATTATCGCAATCCAATAGTAGTTGCAAGTAATTTAACAATTAACAATTCAGCTTAAATTAGGATTTCACCTGAAGGGTGATTCGTTCACGCTCAACACAAAATTTCTCTGAGAATCGTTGGAGAAATACCCACACTAGAGAGCTGAGATCACCAATAAAAATCCTATAGTGGATGCTGATGCAAAACTCTCATAGTCGCAATCATAACGCCTCGAAAAACGGTTGAATCGAAGTCCAGATATGTAAGTTACAGCCAGAAAACAGAGATGGTGCACTAATAGGTCTGGCTTCAAAACTTGTTACTGTTCACACGAGTCGGGTCTTCATCGCACGTGGGTAAGATCACTTAAACCCGTTTCCTTTTTTTAATTATGAATGCGGGTTTGGGCTGGGATCTGAACCCGATGGGATCTTCTCAACTTTTTCTATTGTGAAGCTGGTTCGGGTCAGGTTTTGTGTTGAGTTGGAAACCTGACTTGACCTTTTTGCTTCTTCAATTTTAGAGTGCGATTCGGGTTTTTTTGCTAACCCAACTTGCTGAGTCCTGGATCTCTATCTCTTGCAGGTAAGGTTCTAAAATATCAGATATCGGGATCGTATCGGATGGGAGTTCTCATATCGAATATCAAATATCGGGGGAGATATTAAGGATACGTGCGCATATCGGGCGTTCATATTGGACACTATATATAATGAAATACTGATAACTAAAAGTTAGTTTAGCGTCATAGATATCATCTACCTAATAAAAATAATATAATATGCAAGCAAAGACAGTAAAAAATAATGTACATTTGCACGCAGTCGTGCAATAAATAAGTTATTTCATATCAGGCGATATATCGGGTGATTTATCGGCCGATATTTCAAATATCGGCCGTTTTTTGCTGCAAACGATATGGCGAACGATTTCTCTACATCGTATCGGCAGCAGGCATAAAAAGAAATATCAGACGATATCTCAGCCGACATTTAAAACAGGGCTTGCAGGCGGTGACAGGATCAAGGAAGGGAGGCGATGGCGTTATGGCGGAGGAGCAGTTGTGGCCATGGTTCAAAGTCACAATCTCGGCCGCTGAATCGAAGGGCGCCGTCCCACATTGGTCTCGGCGTCACGGAACAGACTCGGGCGATACGCGCAAAACAATACATATAAAGCCTAAAAAATTAAAAAAATCACGACAAATCTTAAAAAAATGTAGACATCAAAATTCATATATCACATGACATCAAAATTCATATATTACATGTCCAAAACAATTTGTTTTGAGGGGTAATTGGTGTGTAACGCCCCGTTCCCGGAATACGTTCCCGGAATATGTATCACATGTCTAAAATCATGACTCAGATTTGGTTTGTTTCAGTTTTAAATGTTATTTTTTAATATTTTAGATTTTTTTTACAATTTTTGAAATTTTTCTGATTTAGTTTGCAAATTTCTTAAATCGGTGGCGACCGATACCGTCGATCGATTTCAGAATTTTTAATTTGCAAACTAGATTGAATTTCTTGAATTTGACTTCACATTATTCCTCAGGATGATATTTTCTACTTTTGAGAATTTTTAGAGATTTTTCTGAATTAGTTTAAATTTGTGGAATTATTTTCTCTCCTTTTTCTTTCTTTCTTTTCTTTCCCCGGGCTGAGCCCACTGCTCCCTCCCCTAAAATATCTCTCCCTCTCTTCCCTCATTTCCCTTATCTCTCTCTTCATATCCCTATCTCCTCTCCACACTCTCTCCCCCTCTCCCGATCTCTCTCTGTCTCTTTCCCCCTCCCTCTCCCGCCTCTCTCTGTCTCTGTCGCTCCCTCCCACCTCTCTCCCTCCTCCCTCTCTTGTTCTCTCTCTCAGATCGAGATAGAGAGAGATCGGGAGGGGGAGGGAGAGGCGGAAGAGGAAGGAGCAGGCAATGGGCAGGAGGCGACAGGCGACGAGGGAGACAACGGCAGGCGACGAGGATCTAACAAGTTTTTTTAACAAATTTGTCACGAGTTTTGACCCGGGAAAAAATCTGAGTCAACTCGGCCAATTCGGCCGAGTCAGCCGATTCCATGGTTGACTCGGCCAATATGGCCGAGTCGAACCAGATTTTTTTTTCGAGTCGCAACAAAGGGTGAAAAATATTGGATTAGGGAACGTTCTCATACCAGTCGTCGCAGTTCTGGTTCCGCCGCCGGGTCAGAATTGTAACGACCGTTACTTTGATCCATGGTTGTGGCAGACGCGAGCGGAGGGTGAAGATGACAACGAAGTGAGGACTGTCGTTGATGAGTACGAGTAAGATCGAACTCTGGAGATCTTAGGCGACGACGATGCAATGCCGAGATGGACCGGAAGAGGAGCGACGACGACGATGAGGACGAGAATGATGAATGAGACAATCGTCGATGGTGTAGATCTGATGATGTAGAGCTAATCGAGCTCTCGAGGCAGCAACAATGTAGATCTGATGTTGATCTCGTTGATGTGGAGTTTGGTGAGGTCGAGAAGGTGATGCAGAGATGAGGAAAGGGTGACGATCTTGAGATGTAGTCATTGATGTGACTGCCTTGATTTGAAGGTGGGTTGGCGAGATCTCGAGGCTGTGCAGAGGGAGGTGGTAGAGCTTGAAGAAATGGTGGCGGCGAGGAATCTAGAGGGCGGTGGCGTCAGCGGTGATGTGGCGGTGGAGGAGATCTGTTCAGTGTTGGGGCTTCAGTGAGTTCTTGAGATCGTGGTGGTTGCGCGAGGTGGAAGCAGATGCAACGGGTGGGTTCTAGGGCTTGATGAAGAGGAAGACGAAGAAGATGAAAGGGCAACTGTGGTCGGTGGATAGAGGATGGGTTTGGGTTCTGATGGAGATGGAGGATGATGATGAGTTCTGATGGAGATGGAGGATGACGGAGAGGGGTTTAGGGGGGTTGGCGACAGTGGATTCTGATGGAGGACGATGATGATGGAGAAGGTGAAGATGATGGTGAAGACGATGGGCGTGAAGATGATGGAAGGAATAGTAGGGAGAGTTTCAGGTATTTTTTGGTTTTTTTTGCTATAGTGTTATTTGAGAAAATTGAGAAAGGGGGAGAAGGAACAATGTAATTTGGGATTTTTTTATTTTCGACTGAATTTTCAATCTAATTTTGAATAGTATTTTTTTATCTGATTTTTTGTTGAATTGATCTAGGGCTTGATCTAGATCTAAGGTTTGAGGGAGAGGCTAGGACTTTAAGAGAGTGAGAAGAAAATGTTGACGGAGATTGGAACCAAAGCTCTGATATCAAACTGATATAAAACAGGATGGATCACATTCACCTACAAATCAATAGAATTGGAAACTAGAATTTGAAAGAGAAATGGAAAGAACAGATTATGATTTAGGAAAAGAAACAGAAAAGAGAATAAAATTGGACTTTGCACCCTTAGCACCACGGTCTTCACAACCCCTTACACCACGGACTTCACACTCTAATCTCAAGAACTCAAGACTCGTAAAATTTAACTGGAAAAGTTTAATTCATTCAAATAATTACAAAAGTTCAGTTCTAGGAAATAATCGTTGTGGTATTAAACGCCCACACAAAAAAAACACAACTAGGCAGAATGAACTACAACTAAAAAATGATTAAACCAAAAGAAGGTAGCACGTGATGTCCTCATCAAACCTTTTCTTTCATCAGCTCTGTTAAGAGCCAATTCTGTCAGATTAACATATCTTTTTCCTTCTTTCAGCATGTTCATTTGATCTACCCCTAATCCTAGCTGCTTCTTTCGAACACAATCCAATCACTCCTTACTAATGCGCTCATCAGTCTTGTCGGTGCTTCCAAATCATCTAAAATGATTTCCTTCATCTTTTCCTATGTTGGAGCTAACTTTAAGTGCTACGCATGCGCACTCATTTCTTATCCCATTATCCTTTATGGTATTGCCACTCATCCGAACCAACTTTTCATTTCAGCCACATGGATTATCTGGGCATGTTTCTAAGTTGGGCAAAGATTTTGACCAATAAAAAATGGTTGGTCAGATAGCCGTCTAATACAAACTTCCCTTAAACTGATATGGTTATCACACGGCAAGTTAAGTACTCTATAAAGCTCCAAACATGCTGATCATCACTCATCAACTCCTGGCAGCTCAACCGTACATCAGGGATGAATTGGTACACATGACACCACATCCACATGATGTCAAGTTCATTTAGTAAAAGTAATTACAAGGCAGAGGCCTTTGTAAAAGAAACCATACACTAATTACAAAAATACATTAACCTGTGGAAAAACTCAGATTGGCTAGGACTCTACGGAGCCCATGGAGAAATGTAGGAATAAAAATTGTCAAACTTACATCCTCATAGCGCTCCATTGCCTCCAAAACACACCCTTTCCTGAAGTAACCCTAAGGCAGGATTATAAGAACATTTGTCAGCTATAACCAAGAAAAATATTTAGCATGGTCTCAGCTTTAATATTGGATGTGAATCTGTTACTATTCCAATTGAAGGCTCGATGGAAAAGAAAAAATAAATGTATAGAAGGAGAATATCTATATACTTTCTCCCATTGGGGCTTTAGCTTGATTGTTGTTTCAGCATCAACAAGTGCCTTATTGAGCTTGACCAAATTCAAGAATGCTGCCGCGCGATTACTGTCAACAGTCAAAGAAACACAAAAAGAAAAGAAAGAAATAAGATATATATATTATATTTGACAGCAAAGGAGAAGTTAAGTTTAAGGATTAATTCAGCAAGGAGAGACATTCGGAATTTAAAAATTGCCAGATCCATGATCCATGTACCAGCATGAACATGTGCCATATGATAAATTTTTTCAAACAGTTATTTGCAAACAGTACCAGAAGTTCACATAAAGGAGATAACATAAATTGAGTATAATAATAATGCTTGTATGCCAATGACCATCATGATAAATCGCTCACAATGAATCTATGAAAATTTCCAAAATCCAAACACCAACCACATGAAAATAAACTGCCAAGGAAAACGAGAGTTGAAGAATACACTTATTGTTGTTGGCACTCTTTTATAGTTTGCAACAACAGAGAAATTTGCCATTGGATAGACTGTTCCCAAAATTTTTATTATATTCTCATACAATAAAACAACACACAGCCCATCAGCCACCAATACTAGATGAGATACAAAAATGATGGTATTATGATTTTATAGAATATTCTATATATATGAGCAAAATAGGCATACGACAATGCTGCATAAGTTAGATCAACATCATCGGCAAATCAGACCCAACATTCCATACAAATTAACTAGCCTCTGACACATATAAATACCACATCTTGTTTGGTGTGGAAATTTTACATAGATTCATTAGTTCATCATAATGCTCATGCGTAGCTTCATCATTTTGTAAACGATGCTTTGTTAGAATAAAGGCCCATTAACTTTGATGGATATAGGCTAACAGTCATGACACCTTATTTGACCCAAAAGGGAAAATTCCTAATGGAGTCTTCAGTCCAATCTTATTTAACCATATATCCATCTCTTTCTTTTACTAATGTGGGACTAAAGCCCCTTTTGCTTTTATACCTCTCTTGTCTTTTTTAACATGAGTGCTTGTGAGCCGGATTCAAGCCATAAACTTAATCATCTTCACCTTGACTTGTATCTGGCAAGGGTCGAACCGGGGAGCCCGAATTTGAAGATCAACCGTCCCAGTCCCCACCTTGGAGTGTGTTCTGTCACTTGTGAGTATACCAGGAAACTTGTCTCACTGGCAACTAACGAGTATAGGTGAAACTCGTCTCACAGCACAAGTTAAACCTTTCACAATCATCACCAATTGTGTAAGTTGCGTCTCGATTAACTATAACACTCACCAAGGCATAGAGCTGCTAATCCACTTGCATTATAGTACAGCTTAATATTACTGCAAGGACCCCACCATAACATGAGTCGCATGCATCCATGTTTGTACTATAATACCCACTCCATGCTTGTATTGTAGCCCAAGCATCTTCACCATGGGGCTTTGATACCATTTGTTAGGACAAAGACCCATTATGATGGATATTAGACTAATAGTCATGGCACCCCATTTGACCCAAAAGAGAAACCCCTAATGGAGTCTTTGGTCCAATCTTATTTAACCATATATCCAACTCTTTCCTTTTTCGATGTATGACAAAGGCCCCCATTTGCCTTTGTACCTCTTTTAACTATTTTAACATGAGTGTTTGTGAGTCGGATTCGAGCCACGATCTTAACAATGCTTATCGTACATTAACTTCATATAAAGTTGTCTTCTGAGGCTCGTAACCCAGGTTCCGAACTTTTAGGTGGAATTAACTCCATGTAAATGTTGTAAGTTTATTTCAAAAAGTTGATAATGTCTGAGAGCTCTTAAACTAAGAACTAACAATATGACCTATGCAGCTAAAAGGGATGCAAGAGAAGGTAGCTCCACATAAAGGCAATGCAACTTTCAAGATAAAAAAAGCAAAGAATTTATCACAGCATAAAGTTCAAAATACAAGTCAATTACATTTCTAAAGGAATATATATATATATCAGAAAAATGTATATCAGCCGATAGCTGAGAGTGCCTCTCAGCCGGCGGTGACGTGGCACAATATGTGCCACATAATTCGACAATCTTAATGACGCCCCGCTTTTGAAAATAATTGAAAATGTTTTGAAAATGAGTCTTTTCTTTTATTTGTTTTCTAAAGTTTTAACCTAATTGGTTAGTGGTCCAAGTGGGAGAATGTTAATCTCACGTTAAGGTGGCCCACTTAACCTTGGTTAATTAATTGGATTCCTAATTAAGGTTAACTGATATTAAAGATGCCCATATTAAGTCACATTTATATAGTTTATATAATCTCTTGAGATATAAGGTACATGATGGATGGTTTTATTTCAAGGGTTTATTTGCAAATGTGTGACCCACTTTTCTCCTCCTGCAAAGAAATACAAAACCTCTCCCTCATTTTTGAGTACCCATCAGTAAAAGAAATTCTGAGAGTTTTGTGCAAGGAAAAAAGACAGAGAGAAGCAGGTTATTTGCATTAGGGTTTGCAGGATCAAAGGAAGGAATCGAGGTCTTCTTCAACCTTCATCTATTCTTCACCAATGGCTTCAGGTATGGTGAACTAAATGTATTGTTTAATTGTGTATATTTAATTCCTTGAGATGTTTTGATTCTAGATCCATGCTTATATTATCCGCATAAAGTATTTTAATTCTTACATTTGTTTGTCTTTTTCTTAGGATGATGTATTAGTTTTATATTCTTTATTATTATTTTTTCTCCCCTTTTACATGTCTATCTCTCTGTGTCTCCTCACGCTGGCAGATCTAGATTTTTGACTTGTAGAGAATGTCGTCCTAAAGAAAGCGAGAGCGGGATCAAATATTAATTTTTAGTTGCAGATCTAGATCTCCATCAGCTATTTTGACAGGTTCATGTTCCCTCAGGATGTCAGTTTCAATTTTTCATCGTGATTCTTCTCTTCTTCTTCTTCCAAAGGAAGGCTTATCTGAATTTTTTCATCATCAAAAATATTGGCCATTCGATTTAAAATCTGAAAAACATGTAAAATACACATAAATATATAACCAATCTTTCAGAGATGCGACTGAAGTCGCAGGAAAAAATTATTTTAAAAGTTGTCATTTTCATCAAGACTGCGACTTTGGTCGCATTCATAATAATAAACTGTCAGATAAAATTGAATTCTGTGACCATAGTCGTAATATGAAATTTCATCTTCAAACTATTTGTTTTACAAGACAGCGATCAAAGTCGCAGTCCAATTAAAATTTATTAATAAAAAGACTGCGACCTTGATCGCAAAAACGAAAAATAAGTTATAAAATACCGCGACCAAGGTCGCAGTGTTATCAAACAAAACTTTTCAAAAAGACTGCTATTACATAAGACTGCGACCAATGTCGCAGTCTTCGGTCGCAGTCTTCTAATCATCTTAATTACTTAACTTTCGAGACCTTACTCACTGCTTTAATTGACTATGTCTCTTATTTCATAAGAATGTGATCACGGTCGCAATATCCTATTTAGATTTCTTAATAAAAAATACTATGATCAATGTTACATAAAACTGCGACAATGTCGCAGTCTTCTAATCACCTTAATTACTGGTCGCAGTCTTCTAATCATTTTAATTACTTGTTCGAGACCTTGTTCACTGCTTCAATTGACTATGTCTCTTGTTTCATATGAATGCGACCACGGTCGCAGTATCCTATTTAGATCACTTAATAAAAATACAATGACCAAGGTCGCAATGTTATCAAACAAGACATTCTCAAAGAGACTGCTGTTACATAAGTCTAGGACCGAAGTCGCAATCTTCTAATCATCTTAATTAATTGACTTACGAGATTTTTGTCACTGCTTCAATTGACTGCGACTCTTGTTTCATAAGACTGCGATCACGGTCGCAGTATCTTATTTAGCTTACCAAGGTCGAAAAAATACTGCGACCCAAAGAAAAAATAAAAAAAAGTTGCAACACTGCGACCAAAGGTCGCAATGTAAAACAAAAATAAATCTAAAAAGTGAAAATGATATTAAAAAATTTAAATCCAAAAAATCTTTTCAAAAACTGCGACTTCGATTGCAGTATCAGAAAACAAAAAAACTAAAATAAACTGTTTCAAGTCGCAGTAATAGATTTTATTGTGATAAAACATCTTTAAAAAAACTTGAATATTAATGTGACCACGGTTGCATTCTTCTAAAATAAATTATTTTTCTAAAATTTAATAATCAAGACCTGTAATTTTTTTGCCTTAAAAAACTCAAATTTTTTAGATCTGTAATTTTTTTTAGTGGAGGAACAGTTGTAACCAGGTTAAAAGTGAAACTGAGGGTATTTTAGTCATTGAGCAACGGTAAAGTGGTTGAGGGTTCTTTTACCGCCTAAAGTTTCAACTTCTCTGCAGCTAATATGAAACTACGTTATGTCGGCTGAGAAACTCTCTCAGCTGTCGGCTGAGGTATAGTAATCCCTATATATATATATATATATATATATATATATATATATATATATATATATATGATTGAAGCTACTCATAAGTCATAAGTAACATTGAAGGAACCAAGTATATAATATTGAATCTATGTGCCGGATGCAGTATATATCCCTAAACCAATCCCAACAGATGGCATATTGTGGCCTATAGTTTGAAGAAGCATGAGAATGACAATATTCAGCCCTCTCAACCTTATGGTAGAGAGTTTGCTGAGAAATAAGGAAAATCACAAAGTAAATGCATCTTACAAAAGAAATCATAAGTTAATTAGCAGAGTAAATTAAATCTAAAAGAAAGTCATATACATCATGCAATAAAGCTTCCGCAGAATGGGAACAAAAAGCCTCATGCCTCGTACTTTTCTAAGAATCAGGAAGTTAACAAAGAAAGATGGAATATCCGACAATACACTGACTGTTCGTGGAATCTCCAGTCGATATCACATTCCAAAGTTTCCTCATAACAAGGAACAAAAATAAAAGCTGTGGAACTATAGTGACGCAAGGGAAGAATGGATGTGAAGAGCCACTAGGTGAGGGGCACTAAAACATTCACTCAGAAAGTGGAAGATGCGAGTGATGACATGACAAAACATGTAAGGGGACACAAATGAAACAAAAAACTATTGCCAAAGAATCCTCTATGGAGAGAACACTCTGAACACAGTCCTTGAGAATCGAATGATAATAAACAGGGGCATGCATACTTACAAATTATCATCTAGAATTTAGAGAATTGTCTTGTCTTAGACCTTATGATTTTATCAGAATTTGACACATATCAATAAAGCATAACAGAAAACTTGGCAACAGAAGGTCAAAGAAACAACAGAAGGATGATCACAGGGTATATGGGTGTCACATGTCTCTTTTTTTTTGCAATATTCTTGTTTGAATTTCAAATCTCTACATTTTCAATGTGAATCATCAAATTCCATTAACAAGTAAATTGGAAGCGCCAATCACAATGACCAATTTATCCAAATAAGGTTGAACCTCAAAATCTAAAACTTTCGGTTTGATCTACAAGCAATGAATCCTCAGCTAATTTCTTAGAAGTAAAATATAAGTATATAACACTAAGCTAGTTGGCAGAAACAACCCTATCACCTCAAAGGCTCAAACATAAGACCAGAACTACGCAGTTCACCTTCACATTGAAACATCATAATTAGATGCCATCATACCTCAGCCTACAAGCGATATATTTTTCATCCAAAATGTGTTTAAAAAATGAATTTGGAAAACTTTTAGACTTTCAGACCAAATTAAGTAAACAGGCAACCAGAAAGATGATTTCATAACTGGAAGAATAACCTAAAGCCCAACAGAACCCATAAGGAGCCTACAGTTATAGACAATAATACAAGATTCTCGTGTCCTTACGTGCATTACTTAGTTAAGATTAGATATTCACTTAAACAACTGGTAATTCCAATAATATAGTTAATCAATTTCCATGTCAAGTTATGTTTTTGGCCACAAGGCCCCTGATTTTACACTTGTTGGTTAATTTGTGAGTTTTTCTTTCTCGCATATAGAAAACCTTCCCACGGACACAACTCCCACAGTAAGCAGTAATGTGAAAACTGCCCATCTCAATCAACTTGTTAATTTCAGCTATGGCACCTCCAAAAGCATACTCCATTTGATTTCAGCCCTAATGCGTGTATAAAGCAAGTCCAATAAAACCATTCCTATTCTCATTCGCAGAGTACAACAAGATCACCTTAATATTACTAATATCAGCGCTTATATTATCATGATTCGAACCATAAAACAAATGTTTTATCTTACCCTGACAGTCAACAATAATTTTTTATTTTTTTAATAAAAAATCCAAATTACAAACCCTAGACCCTAACATGCACAACCTTCCACTTCTCAACACGAATGATTGATTTTCCAACAGCATTAAAAATACCAAAATGGTCACAAAACAGTCCAAAATTGCTAGGGGAATTCAAATTTATCTAATCAAATTAACCCAGTATACAAAGTATCGAACTTTTTTCCAAATGTACCGAATAAAGTGAAACTTTTTTATTGATGGAGTGAGAAAAAAAAAAAAAAAAACCTGTAAAGGCTAGGATTAGAGGGATCGAGCTTGATGGCCTGAGTGTAAAGGGCAGCGGCTTTGAGGTAGTTCCCAGCTTTGAAGAACTCGTTGCCCTGATCCTTTAGAGACGCCCCTCCACCTTCGGCCATTTTCTTTCTTTCTTCAGTTCTAGCGCTAGGGTTAGGGTTTTGGATTTCGCCCTCCTTTTCTTCTTCACTTCGCCTGCAGCAGGGGCGAGCAGTGTCAGTGAGATCGGGAGTGGGGATTTGGTAAATATGAGAGAACGGAGGGCGGTTGTCTGAGGCACTGGCCCCCACAAAGGGCCCAGCCCAGTTTGGAATTTACGCCCGTTTCTGGAATGATTTCGGGGCTAATTATACTGTCTTCCAAAGCAGGGATGATAATGGGCCGGAGCCAAGGCACAATGTGTGTACCGGCCCTGGCTTTAAAAACTTTGGGGGCCTTAGCTTGGGGCCCAATCCTGATCCGGGACCATAACTACTCTGATCCCAACCCCAGACCTAAGGCTTCCGGGCCGGGCTCAAGGCCTTTGTGCCCGCCCTTGAGGCTTTCACATTTTCCGTTCTTTTTCATTTTCTTCTTATCTTTTGAAGAAGGTCAGGATATCGAACAAAGCATTTGAGGAGAAAGGAATTTTCAAAAGCCTTGATAAGGATTCATTCTCTTCCAGATAATGATTTAATATTCATGTTGTTCATCAAAGAAAGATATCAGCCAAGCAAAGCATCTGATTCTCATTCATTCATTTCATCAAACAAGCATTGAGCACACACTATTCCTAATCTCACATAGACAACAACAAAAACAAAATCTATAGTCTAAACCTCACAGAGTTAAAAATATCTAATTAAGTTCAATAATAAAATCAACATAAATTAAAATCAGAGCCACAATGTTCATCCACATATAACTAACAATTAGACATTAGTCAAACTCACAAGCTCATATAATATACAAATACTAACTAAATTAAGTAGAGAACAAATAAGCAACTACTACATAAGTCTAGCCCTCTTAATGAAGAACCAGCCACAAGATCGAGTGACAAAGATGAAGGCTTGGCTCACAATACTGACTTGTAGATACAGAGCAGACATCATTTCACCATGATTGTGTGTCAGTGATCGAACTTTGAATACACCATGCATAGAAATGACCGTAAAATATGTTGATGCCACATGAATTTATTCCAACATATCAAACTGAAGAAATAAGTGCATACTTGCAAAAGAAAGAATAGAAAATATAATTGGTTTACAGGACATAATCAAACATAACTTGCAGTACTAACAAGCTATTTTGGGCTTTTATAAGGGTTGGGGCTCGGGCTGAGGCCGAGCTAAAGGTAAACCCTAACCCTAACCCAAAAAACACCTGGTCTTAGGTTCATTCCCAACCTCAACCGAATTATTGACTGGGTTGCGTTTGGGCAGGGCTTACTTCAAACCGAGCCAGGGGCCCATAGGCCGGCTTGACCTATTATCAGCCCTACTCAAGAAAATAGGTATTTGAGGGGGCCACGACTAGTCCTTTTGGCAGTAAATGAATGTTCAACTGTTCATCTTAACCCAATGTCAGCATAAGCCCTTTAAAAAGTTATCAAATTGTAGTCTGATTAGTCATCAACTCTGCAAATTGTTATCACATTTTCCTACCCGATTTTACAAATAAAATACTGTTATTAATCGATTTTCGGTCTCTTAAGTGCAAATTACATTGGATAGGAGCAAAATGAAGATTATGAGCTTAACAGACCCATTTTCGAGTAATTAATCAAGTTTTTTTGAAGGCCAAGTCAAAGAGCTTCCAGAAGATACATTGCATCCCTAATTAAAGACCTTATCTGCAGAAAATACAGGGCAAAATACAAGAAAATATTAGTATATGGAAGGCTTCTCGTAGCTGGGAGAGAAGGTGGCCAAAAGATTAGGGCCATTGGCCCTGATCATGTCGCACATTCGTTGTATTTGTCACGGATGCGCTGCAGTATCAGGGCCAAAGGCCTTGATCTTCGACGTGTGGCATCATCTAGTGGATTCACAGCTCTTTGTGCCTATAAATCCCCCCCAAGAGCCTAGAAACCGAGGAGAGGAGAGCAGTAGCTAGAGTTTCTTCTCCTTCTAGTTTAGTTTAGGACTTTCATTTTCTTTTCTTTGCATTTTCTTTCTCTTTGTAAATTAGGATTAGGATAGAGATAGATTCATGAGAAAAAGAGAGATTTATGTAAAAGAGAGTGACAATCTAATACAAAATACCTCTTTTCTCTTCATTGTTTCTTGATCTATTGTTAGCCCATTTTCTCTCCATGGTGAACTCACTACTAACTCACTAACATACTAACTCTTGATTGATTATGACCTACATGAATTTAATAGCTTCAAATAGGCTTTGCTCTTGTAAGAGCTACTAATGGCTCATTATGAAGGGTCTCTAACTCCTAACTTACTAACAAGCTAGATTCATCTCTTTTAAGAGCCACTAATGGCTCATTATGAAGGGTCTCTAACTCCTAACTTGCTAATAAGCTAACTTGTGAAGCTTACTTGATTTCATGTTTGCTCTATTGTAGTTTTGATGATTTACTTGTAGATTGCACCTTGTTTCCTAAGTTGGAATGCTAACTACTTCTTATGGGTCATACTTTGAAAAGCCTCTTGAAGTCAAGTCTATGAGTTGCCAATGATACCTTGAGGTACCATTCACCCTAAGAGGTTGTTGGCCGATAGGTACAATCATCAGTTTTATTTTGATGATTACAAAACTCATGTAATTATGAGATACTAATCTAGTTCAAGTGTTCATAAGCTTACAAGGTCCAAGAGATAGATTGTATTTTCATTCTTCCTCTAAAAGAAAGTATTAGAGTGATCAAGTTGATTCAAAGATAGGATTCAAGCTCGGACGATCAAATCGTGAATTTTGGTGAAGCCTTCTTGATGAAGACTTGAAGATAGAGTAACCACCCTAAGTAAGAACTTAGAATGTTTAAGTTTTGGTGATTGAATTGATGCTCAAATTACGCACACAATATTTCAATGCATAGCTTTTTGTTATTGAACATGTTTTCAAATGTTTATTGATACATGTCAAATATTTTGCCAAATTTTTATGCCCACTTGTGTACATGTATTTCAAAGCCTGTATTTTGCCAAAATTATATATATACACATATAAATTGTTTTAAAAATGAATTCTATTCAAGTAAATATCTTTGATATGCGGTAGGTCGGTCGATCACCCATGTGCAAAGTAAATACACTACGGCCGATCGACCGAGCGATCGACCGTTTGTGCACAGTCTGCTTGTGCACATTTGGTGGTTGACCGACTGCTTGACCGCCAAACCTTAACTGCCCTCTGTTTGGCACTTCAATCGACCGTTTGGTTGACCAGACCATTTGTCAGGACTTTTTGTTTGTTCCAGTCGACCGACGGCCAACGGTTAGTTTTTGAACTAGCTTGCCGGTTGACCGTATGTGCTACAATAACGGTTATTTTTTTGAATCTGTTTTAATTTTTGACTTTTTTCAACTGATATTTTCGCCTTTTGGGTTTTAGTCACTTGGATTAAGCCTAGATTTCACCACTAACAATATTTACATATTGCCTATTAATATGGGTCATTGTAGAGGGTGAAATAATGAGTTTTTGATACAAGTTTTTGAAATCAAAGTTTTGTAAGAAAAATCAAGTTTATGCTTTCAAGTTTCAAGTTTCAAGTGCTCTCAATTTCAAATCAATCTCTTCAAGTTTTCAGCTCTCAACACCAATTTTCGCAACTGAATTTTCTCTCACACAAACCTCTTGAGTCTCAATTCTCCACTCAAAACTCCAGGAAGTTGTAAAGAAAAAGTTTGTGATCTTTGATGTCACCAAGAGCTTGTAAACTTCATTAGCTTAGTGCTACCTCTTGTGTAGAGGATTAAAAGTTAGAATTGTGTACTCCAGGTCTTGTGCAGACCTTATAGCTGTGATACCTTTGTAGTGATCCTTGGTGGATAGTAAAAATCTTTTACGCGGTGAAGGCTGGAACGGAGAACCAGTTACTCGAATCTTGAAACAAATATCTTGTGTTTGTGGTTGCCTTGTCTCTCACTCTTGCTTCTACTTTTATTGCTCTATTTATGCTCATACTTGCTCTTTATATTCTTGCAATTAGATTGAGTTTGTTTTACTATTTCTCTATATCTATTGGTTATTTGGATTATCAATTTTTTCTCATATAAAAGAAGGCAATTTTGCACCTCAACTTTAATCTAAAGAAATTAAGAGGAGAAGTTATAGAGCTCTTAATTGGGAATCCGACTTTACTTCTTGCTTTGAGTTGACATTTTTTATTGTTTACTTAAATTATTGCATTCCGCGTTAGAGTAGTATTATCACCTATTCACCCCCTTCTAAATGATTTTTAATTAGTATCAGAGCATTGGACTCTAATTTTTTGTTCAACCACCTTAAAGAAATCCTCATTTGCTAATCATATTTTTGCTCACACACTTGCATTAATGACTGATAGCATAAAATCCCCTCCCAAGTTTGATGGCCTTAACTTTTCTTTTCCATATGAAAAGTTAAGATGACCATATTTTTGTAATCTATACGAAGTCGAGTTACAAAGGCGGACTCCAAGCCATTTAGTGTACTCGATGGTGATAAGGACACTTGGTCCGATATTGCCACTAGAAGTTCGATGCTAATACTAAGGCACAATATGCCTTACTTCAAGCATTGAATGATGACGATATTGCTAGAGTTATTCATTGCAAATCTGTCTATGAGATTTGATCACATTGGTTGGTACGCATGAAGGGACATTACAAGTCAAGAGAGCCAAAATAGATCTCTTATGTTCCCAATATGAGAACTTTTCTATGAATGAGAATGATTTTATTGAAGACATGGTTACCAAGTTTACTAAAATCACAAATAGTCTTGCCTCTTTAGGTGATAAATTGATAATGATCAAAGGTAAGAAAGGTCATCAGGGCTCTTCCACCTTCATGGGAAGTCAAGGCCATAATATTGAAAGAGCTTAATGACAAAAAAAGAGATGGAGCTCATTGGTCTTATTGATAACCTAAGACCCATGAGATGGAGAGAAAAGCTAGTAAAGAGAATGCATAAAAGAAGAAGACTCTTGCCTTCAAATTTACTCCTACCATCTTCGACGAAGATGAAGAAGAAGATGATAAAGATCTTTTCCTCTTAGCAAAGAATGTAAAGAGGATGTACAATAAGGCTAAGTTTGGAAATAGAAGAAATTGCAAGGGAAGGAGGAAAGAAACATAGTTTGCTACAATTACAGAAAATCAGATCATATCGTTACCGGATGCCCAGAGAACAAGAACAAACCCACTACCTCTAAGAAGCCTTACAAAAGAAAGGCTTAAGAGCTACATGGAACTCGGAGAGCGAATAAGAAGAGGAAGTGAACACGACAAATGTATGTTTCATGGTTAATGAAAACACACCTAAGGTATTGACCAATGGAGAAACTTGGAGAAGTATTTGACGAGCCTTTTCTAACAAGTATGAGTTTCTCAAGAATAAATATTTGAAAACAAAGAAAGAAAATGAGCTTTTGTAAAATCAATTACTTGTTTTGAAAGAAAGAAATATTGTTTATTCTTCAAAATACTTAAACAGATCTTGATGCTTACAATATTTCACGCAAATTTAAATTTTCTTTTTTTGATGAGAATGAGATTTCTTTGATGAAAGCTAAGATAATACTTTGACAAATATTTTAAATAAATGTGAGTTTGATAAGGTTAGATTAGAAGTATGTTTTTAAAGAGGTAAACTCTAAGGAAACCTCATGTTTCACATACACACACCCCCCATCATTCACAACCACAAACACACAATGCACACCATGCTATACACACATGCTCATCATACACACTCACATCATACATTTTTATATGCTAAGTGCAAATCACCTAGAGGGGGGTGAATAGGTGATGGCTAATCTAATGGTCACTTAATGTCAATAATGCGGAATTAAAACTAAGATGACCAAACTAAAAACTATTGCACTAAACACTATGTATAACACAAGAGTGTAGCCGAATTCTCCGTGAAGGGCTCTGGACAAACTCCTCTAGATTCCCTTGAATGGGTTGAGGTGCCGCGTTGGCTCTCTTGGTTGAATACGAGTGTTAGCAAACAAACCCACGCAAGTATAACAATTAAGCAAAAAAGAATATCAAGCATGTAAAGGTAAACACAATAAGAGCATGCAAGATATAAAGGAGAGACAAAGAGAGAGAGGTGAGCAATCGCAAACACAAGGGATTTGTTTCGAGGTTCGAGCACACTTGCTCTACATCCCCGCCTTCGACACACGAAGGATTTCCACTATGCACGATCCCAATGGATCTCTCCTTGGTGCCGCAACACCTACAATCCCTCGAACTCTCTAGTTCCGTACACACCGCAAGCCCACCGGCTCGCCGAGGCCGCACCTCAAACAAGAGTTCACACCCGAACTCGAAACACCAAGTCCTCACTAGGACCCGAAACAAATGCGAACACACACGTCCACCTCCTCAAAGAACAAAGATGAAATCTTGGTGATCTAAACACTTTGATCACCAAATAAAAACTCTCACAACACAATCCTATGGATAGATAAAGCAATGAATAGCTCAAGTGATTGTGAGAAAAACAAGGATGAGAATGGTGGAGGAAAACTCAAGAAATCTCTTTTTAACACTCTTAATAAAAACTCCCCTTTTGATAGAAATATTTGCTCTCAAATTTGTGGAGAAAAACCTCTGAAAAGGATTGAAAAAACTGGCTAAAAAATACTCTCCAAATCTTGGTGAAAACAATGTCCAAACCCCCAAATTTATAGAGTCTGGAAAACTAGCCGTTGAGGTTCTGTCAGGCCTAACGGTCGACCGTCCGGTCAGCCGGCCAACGGTCATATTTCAGACCGTTTGAGCCATCGGTCGACCGGGCGGTTGACCGAGCCAGGATATAGAGAGCAATCTCTCTGTCCGGTCGGCCGCACGGTCGGCCGGGGCCTTTCTAGAGAGCAGAGCTCTCTGGACGGCCGACCGGGTCGGTCGGCCGGCCATCCTGTAGAACTGGCGTGCACGTTTGTGCACGTCGGTCGACCGGGTCGGTCGACCGACTTCAGCCCTAGTCGACTTGGTCAGTCGACTAGTCGACTGGCTGAAGCCTGAAACAGAAAAACTGGGATTTAAAACTTGGTCTTTTTGATTGAAATAAAATCTCATAAAATGCTGAAAAATCTACAAAAATAGTTTTACCAATATACTTTGATAAACAAACATGCTTGCACAAAATCAAGGCATGTTATAAAAGATTTGGACTATTTTTGTAATATGGAAATATTGGCTCAATTGAAAACTTGTATTTTTCTAAAACTTGTTTTTCATAAACTTCTTCATGATACAAAAATAAGATATTTTGAATTTATTAAAGCATAGTGTGTATGGATATGATCCACTACACAAATAAGATATCTATGTTTTTGACATTAAGCTCTAAACATGGTTTGGTCAAAAGATATGTAAACATGAAAACCAAAATCCAAACATGTATTTTCCAAAATGAAAATCTTTTGTAAAAATAAAACTATCAAGAGTGTGTGTGTGATATATACTTGAGCAATCCACCAACTATTCTATCCTTTACATTTTATCTAAAAGCAAAAATCTTATACTTAGACACAAGTCTTCATCTTCTTGAAGTCTTCACTTGAAGCCTTCTCATCTTCTAGACTTGGTCCAAACACGATCCAAACACGATCACTAGCTCGTTGGATCAAACCGTGTAAGCTCCAAAACTTGACTTTAAATCCTTTGTTGAAGCTCCACACCTATTAAGATCTTGATAACAAATCTGTCACTAATTAAACACAAGATCATTAGTACACATAACTGCATGAGTTGATCATCATCAAACAAGAGTGATGGGCCTTTGGGCCAACAGTCTCCCCTTTTTGATGATGACAAACTCATGAAGTTATATATGCATGGATTAAAGTAAAGCTCCGGAGAAGCTCCCCCTTAACTCATGCATACCAAATAAACAAATAAATATGCAATGAGGCACATAAACATGTATGCAAATGTAGGAGTAAACATGCTAATCAAGCATAAAACAAAATCATAAAATCTTTTTCTCCTATTTGCAAAACAAAACATATATACATAAACATAATTCTTTTATAAAAACATGCATATAGACCAAATACTTCTCCCCCTTTTTGTCAATCATCAACAAGGGGTTAAAGTAAGAAATAAAATCATCAAATTTTTTTTCTCCCCCTTTTTTGTCATAAATAAGAGATCAATAAGGGGTCAAATCAAACATATCATAAAGGTTATATACATTCATGAGAGGAAGACGGTTAAGTAACTTCCCTACACATATACATTATATGAAAGAGAGATGACAAGCCCTAATTCACATAACGTATAATATGTAATGCATAAGAGGAGATGTGAAGCTCCCCCTACACACGTGTACCACATAAAGAAGAGTTGTCAAGCTCCTCAATACAAGATACACTCAACATGAATCTATATGTAGAAGAGATGTTAAGCTCTCCTTACATATAGGCAATACAAATAAAAAATTTTAAAATTTTCTTATAAATAAAATTTTGAATTTTCTCAATAAAACAATCTTGAGAATTTTTCTTAAAATTTTTATTTTCTTAACATAAACAACTTTGTGCATTAAACATGTAAAAATTTTAACTCAAGCACAAATAACTCATATATATGTATGAAAAATGAGTATACCAATGAAATTGATACATACATATATGAGAAAACAAAATATGAGTATATACAAAAGAAGTTCATATTGATACCAATTGAAAATATCCAATGATACCATAGAAAAATAAGCTTAAGTGTATACATCATATACTATACCACATGAAGAACTCGAACTAGTTAAATGAAAATGTTTGAAGACTAGCACGGAATCCTTCAATCAAGGAATAAAATAAAATATTTTTCATGAAATATGTGTAAATCACATGAAAATGGCAATGAAGCTCAATATTCCTTTAATAAGACAATGTGAAAATTATCATAAATTTTGAAAACATAAAAATCACCAAAATTTTTTTTAAAAAATTATATTTCAAGGTATATGTATGTTTTGATAACACAAGAAGTATACATACATATCCCTAAACACAATTGAGTCCATATATATAGTTTTGCATGAAAGGCAATGACTCAAGAGGTATACATGTATATCTTAAAGTTTGGCAAAATAACACATATACAAAAATGAAAGCACATGATCATAACACAAATCCAAAATAGGAATACAAGTTTAAAAATGTAAGGATCATCAACTAGGCTATACTAGCACACCTAATGGGCACAAATATGCAAACCAACTATATATAGATTTATTGTGATCCACAATATGTGTAAGTATAAATCCTAGTGTTGACAAAACTAACATTTAAACTAATATTCAATTCAGGAAGCATCAAATCTTGAGAACACAAAAGATTTATCCATATGATTGAGTAAAGTAGGATCATGTGGATATCTCATAAACTACTAATTTGAAGAATAAATAACTAGTATAAATTGATTTTTTAAAAACTAGTTAAAGATCCTTCAAAATACAATAAATCATATGTTTTTCATGAAACAAAACTAAATACACAAAATTTACACTCAAAGTCTATAAAGCTTTAAAAATATGTCCATGAAACTAAGTCATGACAATAAATAAAGTGTGAGTGTTCAAAAGTCATGTAAATAGCATTTTCATGAAAATAGACATTGAAGCTCAAAAAGATCATAAGTCACATTTTTAGCAAAAAAAAAATGAAAATCATTTTCATTAAAACACTAATCTTCATGGTATATGTATGATTTATCCAAATAATACACATACATATCCCAAATATAAAAGAGTCTATCAAATGTATTTGCATGAAGGCAAGAGACTCACGGTATACTGTATATTTATTAGATTTGAATTAAGATACATATACATGAAGTAAAATCATAAAATTTGGCAAAGCATGTATAAATGGAAGAATCATTAAACTAGGTTATACATGTGCATATAGTGGGTACAAATGAGCATGATGCAAATATATATAAATCAAATGTAACTCACTATTTGTACATGAATAATACAAGTTTTGATGAAAACTACATCTAAGCATGTTTTTACCACATGAAGCACATAAATCAAATAAAACATGAACATGCTAAAATATCACATATGAAATAGACATGTATAGGCTAGTTATAAGCATGTAAATAAATTAGGAGTTTAGAAATTGTTACCACTCCAAAGCTCCCAGCTTGGTGGTCTTTCCCACCAAAACCTCCTTGATAGCGGTGCTCCAAATATGTGTCCTTTTAGTTCAATGCACCCACCATCAAGGCACCAATCTCTCACGTTTTGTGAGAGCCCTCACCTACATCAAATACACAAGGTGAGAATTTTGGTACCCATATTTTCTTGGTCCTTTGGGGTTATCTTGTAAGGAACCCAAAAATTTTTATTATTAGCAAATTAAAGATGATGCAACTTGTCATAACATAATTTTGCTAAATGGCCTTTGTGGCCACAATGTGTACATTGTACACCTTAGGATACTTATGTGTATGTGTATGATCGTGGCGTGCAACATAAGCATATGCATGATGATGTGCATGAGAATGTGGAGCTTGTTTCTTTGAAAACAAAGACTCCAATCTAGAATGGTTAATGCACACGAGTTCAAAGTTGAGCTCAAACAATCCATTTTATTTTTCAAAACTTTTATCTCATTTGTGGTGGCATGTAAAGCATGATGAGATAAAGAATCATTTTTCTTTTTTTTCTTTTCGAAACAAAATCCTTTTCTTTTTCACAATTTTTCTTTTTAAGACTTATTTTCTTGAAAAACACTTCCTTTTGTTTTTCCACCAAAATAATTTTATTTTTCAAGATGGGTTTTCCTTCACAAAGATTATCCAATTTTGAAAGCAAGGAAACTTTTCATTTTCAAATCTTCATTTTCTTTTTCTATGCATACAACCTTAGTTCTAAATGAATCATTTTCTTTATGCATGCAATCAAACTTCTTTTTCAAATTTTTATTTTCTTTTCTTAACATGTCATATTTTTCAAGTAGTTGTTGACAAAACATGCAAGCACATCATATGACATATCATTTTCATCTACCTCGGATTCCGTAGTTACCTCAAGGGTGTTATCCCCTTGGACAATATAGCACAAGTTGGAGGTATCGCTTCCAACGTCCGAATCGCTCCCGGCATAATATAGATCCTTTCCGCCAAGGGAGGTGATGATGTTCCAAGCTATAAAAGCCGAATCAATGTTAGCAATCCTAGATAAATAAACATCATCTAGGGTACTCTTTAAAGCATGTAAGCTTTTGCATTAGCCTCAATATTCTTACCATTTAAACAGTATACATTATTAGTTGTGGCAAGATAAACATGAATACCTAAGGCTTTGAGGTACAAGGACATCTTCACCTTCCATATATGGATGTTAAGAATGTCAAACATGGGTGGTGACATGAAGTCCATGATGTGTGTACAAAATATTGTGATTAGCTTAAAATGAGGATCTTTAACTCTAGGTTGTAAGACCCAAATCAGAGTACCAAGCTCTGATACGAATTGTAAATCACCTAGAGGGGGGTGAATAGGTGATGGCTAATCTAATGGTCACTTAATGCCAAATAATGCGGAATTAAAACTAAGATGACCAAACTAAAAACTATTACACTAAACACTATGTATAACACAAGAGTGTAGCCGAATTCCCCGTGAAGGGCTCTGGACAAACTCCTCTAGATTCCCCTTGAATGGGTTGAGGTGCCGCGTTGGCTCTCTTGGTTGAATACGAGTGTTAGCAAACAAACCCACGCAAGTATAACAATTAAGCACAAAAGAATATCAAGCATGTAAAGGTAAACACAATAAGAGCATGCAAGATATAAAGGAGAGACAAAGAGAGAGAGAGGAGAGAGTGAGCAATCGCAAACACAAGGGATTTGTTTCGAGATTCGAGCACACTTGCTCTACATCCCCGCCTTCGACACACTAAGGATTTCCACTATGCACGATCCCAATGGATCTCTCCTTGGTGCCGCAACACCTACAATCCCTCGGACTCTCTAGTCCCGTACACACCGCAAGCCCCGGCTCGCCGAGGCCGCACCTCAAACAAGAGTTCACACCCGAACTCGAAACACCAAGTCCTCACTAGGACCCGAAACAAATGCGAACACACACGTCCACCTCCTCAAAGAACAAAGATGAAATCTTGGTGATCTGAACACTTTGATCACCAAATAAAAACTCTCACAACACAATCCTATGGATAGATAAAGCAATGAATAGCTCAAGTGATTGTGAGAAAAACAAGGATGAGAATGGTGGAGGAAAACTCAAGAAATCTCTTTTTAACACTCTTAATAAAAATTCCCCTTTTGATAGGAAATATTTGCTCTCAAATTTGTGGAGAAAAACCTCTGAAAAGGATTGAAAAAACTGGCTCAAAAATACTCTCCAAATCTTGGTGAAAACAATGTTCAAACCCCCAAATTTATAGAGTCTGAAAAACTAGCCATTGGGGTCTGTCAGGCCTAACGGTCGACCGTCCGGTCGGCCGGCCAACGGTCATATTTCAGACCGTTTGAGCCATCGGTCGACCGGGCGATCGACCGAGCCAGGATACAGAGAGCAATCTCTCTGTCCGGTCGGCCGCACGGTTGGCCGGGGCCTTTCCAGAGAGCAGAGCTCTCTGGACGGTCGACCGGGTCGGTCGGCCGGCCATCCTGCAGAACTGGCGTGCACGTTTGTGCACATCGGTCGACCGGTCGGTCGACCGACTTCAGCCCTAGTCGACTTGGTCAGTCGACTAGTCGACTGGCTGAAGCCTGAAACAGAAAAACTGGGATTTAAAACTTAGTCTTTTTGATTGAAATAAAATCCCATAAAATACTGAAAAATCTACAAAAATAGTTTTACCATATACTTGATAAACAAACATTCTTGCACAAAATCAAGGCATGTTATAAAAGATTTGGACTATTTTTGTAATATGAAAATATTGGCTCAATTGAAAACTTGTATTTTTCTAAAACTTGTTTTTCATAAACTTCTTCATGATACAAAAATAAGATATTTTGAATTCATTAAAGCATAGTGTGTATGGATATGATCCACTACACAAATAAGATATTTATGTTTTTGACATTAAGCTCTAAACATGATTTGGTCAAAAGATATGTAAACATGAAAACCAAAATCCAAACATGTATTTTTCAAATGAAAATCTTTTGTAAAAACAAAACTATCAAGAGTGTGTGTGTGATATATACTTGAGCAATCCACCAACTATTCTATCCTTTACATTTATCTAAAAGCAAAAATCTTATACCTAGACACAAGTCTTCATCTTCTTGAAGTCTTCACTTGAAACCTTCTCATCTTCTAGAATTGGTCCAAACACGATCACTAGCTCGTTGGATCAAACCGTGTAAGCTCCAAAACTTGACTTTAAATCCTTTGTTGAAGCTCCACACCTACTAAGATCTTGATAACAAATCTGTCACTAATTAAACACAAGATCATTAGTACACATAACTACATGAGTTGATCATCATCAAAACTAGAGTGATGGGCTTTTGGGCCAACACTAAGATGTATTCATATACCTATTATGGACGAAAAAGTGACTTGGTAAAGTTTTGCTATGATAGGATTAATGCTTCAAATGAACATGTTTGGGTTCGGAAGACTAATACTTTAGGACCCAAGGAAATTTAGGTACCAAAATCAACTCTTTTGTTAATTGATAAAGGTACGCACCAAGGCTCCAGATATAGAGAGCGGTGGTACCTTGATAGTGGTTGCTCAAGGCACATGTCGTGAGATATCAATAACTTTGCAACTCTATCAAGGTACCATTAAGGTGGCACCGTCACCTCGGAGATGACTCAAAGGGTAAAATTATTGGTCTAGGTAATATAAAGATTGGCTCATCTCCTTTAATTGAGAATGTTTTTTGGTGGAAGACCTAAGAATAATCTTTTAAGTATTAGTCAACTATGTGACAAAGACTTAAAAGTTAATTTTGATGATTTCAATTGTGATGTTTGGATAAGAAAATAATATACTTGTGTTCTTTCTGATTTTTGAGAAAATAATGTTTACATGATTGATATGTTGAATTTACAATGCAATGCCACTTGTTTGTATACTTTTAATGAAAATTTTTGGTTATGACATAGGAGACTAAGCCATATTTCGGTTGACCATCTATCCCGAATTAATTCTAAGAAATCGGTAAAAGATATTCCTAATTTGAAATTTGAAAAGAACCGTGTTGCGATGTGTAACAACTTGCGAAACAAACCAAGTTTTCTTTCAAAATAATCACGGATATCATAACATCAAGACCTCTAGAGCTGATACATATGAATTTGTTTGGTCCAACTAAAACCAAAAGTCTTGTTAAAAACTTTTTTCTTCTTTTAGTTGATGATTTTTCATGGTTTACATAAGTTTCTTTTTAGAACATAAAGATGAAACTTTTTCGCGTTTTCATGTTTTTAGAAAAGAATTGAGAAAGAAAAAGATTTTTCAATTTTACGTATTAGGAGTGATAGAGATGGTGAGTTTATCGATCATTCTTTTATCACTTATTGTGAGAAAAATGAAATCAAATATGAGTTGTCATATCCTAAAACTCTACAAAAAAATAGAGTCATTAAAAGAAAGAATTGTACTCTTTAAAAAATAGCTAGTACTATAATTAGTGAATATGAACTCCCCTCAATAAATATAGGTCGTAAACACTTCATGTTACATTGAGAGTAGGATTTACTTTTGCAAATTTCCATAAACTCTCTTTGAAGTTTACTATTTAAAAAAAACCAAATGTTTCCTACTTTAAAGTTTCTGGATGTAATGTTTTGTTTTTGATATAAAAAGAAGTCTAAGAAAGTTTGATTCAAATCTTTTGAAGCTATTTTTTTTGGATATTCTAATACAAGTAAGGCTTATAGAGTCTTCAATATATCAACTTTGACTATTAAAGAGTCTATGGATATTAAGTATGAGAAATATAATGCTCTTGTAAAGAATGTTGTAGAGATTGATGTTGGCCCAAGGCCATTAGCCCTAGTTTTGATGGTAACAAACCATATGTAGTTATGTATTAACAAGTTTGTTTTTAATTCCGCATTATTTCCATTGATTATAGCTTCACCTATTTACCCCTAGGTGATTTTCAATTGGTATTGATTGGTCGCTAATGTTGCATATTTAATATCATATTTTCATACTTATTATAGATAAAAATTTGTATTATTCTAATTAAATGCTTAATTTATTTGCAGGCCCATTCCTTAAGGAGATGAAGAGAAATGAGCCCAAAGCCACCAAAATTCTGAGTTAAATCAGAATTAATTCGAGCTCAGTAAATCAGGGCAAAATCAAGAGGTTGAAAATCGGTTGAGAAGAATCCTCTCAGAATCGATCGGTTGAAGCAAAGATCATGGCATTTCTTCAAAATCTCAGAGCTAAACTGCAAATCCAATCAAACATAAAGACAAAACGAGAATCTGGGAGACCCACCAATAGGGTGTGGCCACTGGCCACACCCTGGCCGCGAAACGCGGCCAAACCGCGTTTCCGCGGCGGCTTGGTTGGGGAGTTAGTGGGAGCGTTTGCTCCCCCGATCTCCCCGAATCCTGCACATTGAGTTTTTGCTATAAAAGGTAGTATTTGCGCTGAAAATGGGACGACCATGTAGAGATAAGATTTAGACTAGTTTTCATTTCTTGTAGTTTAGGTCTTTCTTTTCTTTTTATGTAATTTGTATGTAAGCTTAGGTTAGATGAAGATTCATGTAAGTAAGAGAGAGGCTTCTGTTGAGAGTGACACCGATGTACCCTCCTCCTTTCTTCCATTATTTCTGCAAGTAATAAAGGTAAATGTTTTATTTTATGTTCGTATTTACTTTTGTTTTCTTCTTCCTCTTTCCTACTTTACCTCTTTTTTTTTGATGAGCTTGCAAGTGAATCTAGAAGTATAAGTATACAAAAGCCTTTGTGAGTGCCAACGATACTTCATGAAGACGTTCTCCTCCTCAAGATCCGTATCACTTCATTCTTACAAGGCTTGATGATGATATAATGCGAACAGGACTGAGCTCGATTTTATGACCTATGCGTTGAACGCCTCCAAAGCAAGGTAGAACATGCAAGAATTTCAGGTAAGTCATCAACCAAACTAGGTGAGTAATTCCTTAATCTTCTTTCTTTTCTTTTATTTCTTAGTTTAGATCACCAACACATTTCTTTCACTACATCTTCCAATCTTTTATCATTTCTTTTCCAATTCATTTGTACATAGTCGCTTTCTGATTCTCCACCTTCTTCCTCTATCGCTTTCTTTTTAACTTTACCTTTAACTCTTCTTTCATTTTTATTTCTTAAAAACAAAGAAGAACTTTCGTTTTTCTTCATAAAGATTTCAATACAAACCTTGAACCTTTCTATCGCAAACCCTCCTTGTGGATCACGATCCGCAAGAATTGAGCACTTGCACATCTTTATTCTTAAGTTCTGAAATTCGTATTTGTGTGCAAGTTCAAGCTTCAATCAGGTATCAGAGCCTAACCCTAGTTTTTTGGTTTAAACCACCTTAGGGAGATCCTCTTTATTTGGCTATATTCATTTCTTGAATCTATTATATATTTGTACACTTACTTGTTTTTCATGGCATCACACGATTTTTCTAGCATCAAATCCCCACCCAAATTTGATGGGTTGAACTTCCCTATTTGGAAGGTCAGATGAATCTGTTTCTCAAAGCCCTAGGTTAGAGTTGCTAAGGCATAACCAAAAAATTTGTAGAGCCTCACGGTGATGAGGATACATGATCTGACTCAACCGCCAAGGACTATGAAGCAAATGTCAAAGCCCAAATGCACTCACACAAGCACTTAATGATGATGATTTTTCCCGTGTTATAATTGTAAATCTGCTTTTGAAGTTTAGAACGATCCCATAATTACTCATGAGGGAATGTCTCAGGTCAAAAGATTCAAAATTGACTTGCTCCGTTCTCAATATGAGAATTTTTATATGCTGAGAATGAATGAATTGATGTAATGCTCACTCGTTCACGAAACTAACTAGTAGTTTATCTTCTTTAGGTGACAAATTGACAATGACCAAAAGATCCAGAAGGTCATTAGAGCTCTTCCTAAATCTTGGGACTCAAGGCTCAAGGAACTCAACGATAGGGAGGAGATGACTTCTCCGTTTTCATTGGTAATCTCAAAACCCATGAGATGGAGATAAGTGAGAGAAGAAAGAGAGGCTCCAAAGAAGAAGCAACGGCTTTCAAGGCGACTCTATCATCCTTTAATCGGAAGACGAGGATGAGGACTTTGCCATGCTCATTAGAAAAGTGGGCAAGATGTTCTATAAAAGGGAAGACAAAGCAATTTCCAAAGAGGAAGACCTCAAGGAAGACTTGAAAAAAGAAGGGAAACAGGTCCATACTTTCATTGCAAAAGGACGGGACATCTAATTACGGATTGCCCTCACTACAAGCCACGACATCTAAGAATGTGCATAAGAAAGAAGGCGATGGTGGCCAATGGGATGATTTGGAGATGGAATCCAAGAAGAGATTGACATCGCACACATGTGTTTCATGGCACACTGGGATGAAGCTTCAAGGTAAATCTTGAAACTCATCAGAAGATGATGATCTAACCATGGATGAATTGGCACAATTTTTGAAAGAACTTCAAAATAGATATGAAAGTTCTCTTACTCAAAATAAAATTGAAAAAGAAAATGATCTTTTAAAGAACAATTTGAAATTGTTTTAAATGAGAAAATGATTTATCAAAGTCTTTTGATAAAATGAAAAAGGATTTTGAAAATATAAAACTACTTTAGGGGTAAAGCCCAAACATTTGTTGTAATAAAATGATTTTTAGATATTCAAAACGCATTGAGGTTTTAGATACAACATTGAAAATGTGCATTTGATATGAACAAGTTTGCTTCTATGTTTCCAAGGAAAAAACCCAAGGAAACATATTACTCATGTATCTAACACCCATCATACACATCAACACAACATGCATTTATGTATGAAAAAAGTATATACTTGTGCACATTGCGGCCGTAAAGGCCATTTGGATAAATTTTGTTTTGCTAAACTAAATATGCAAAATAAGAATGTTTGGGTTCGAGAGAGTACTACTCCATAGAGCCAAAAAGATTTGGGTACCAAAGAACACACCAAATTTTGATTTAACGGTGTGTCCTCCTCCTCCAAGACTTAGGAAGAGTTGGTGCCTAGGTGGTGGATGCATCGACGCTCAACGAATCAATCGTCACTTGCATCGCTATCAAAGAGGCACCTATTTTGGAGATTGCCCGTAGTTTGGTAACTTCTCACTTAAATATTTCTTGTCTAGATAGATCCTTACATGTATTAAGTAAGCTAGATTTATTTATTTATTTATTTATTTTTGAGTATATATCCTCTGTTGTGTAGACTTGCATACTCTTGTTTGTGTATCTTGTCTAGTCTATAAGTTTGATTTTAGCCCTGTTTTGATTACCCATATTTAGTGTTTCTTTAAAAAATTTTGTATCAATTATCAAATATAAATTTTTTTTAACCATATTTAAGTAAATAAATAAAGATAACATTGCGCGCTCAACTCTTATCTAAAGAATGACGAGGAGAAGTTCAGAACCCGTAATGGGTATTCTGCTTCAATATCTCAATTTATTGCTTAAATATGGATTAAATATTTAAAATTATTTTGTCTATTAATAATAATAATATATATTTTTGTGCGTTTTCATGCCAATAAAATTTTTGGTATATTTCCCTTGATTTATGTATAAAAATACCAATAAAAATCTATTTTCAAACCCTTAATATCATATTTTTAAAAGCAGTTTTTGGGTTATCCCGGTCGACCGAGTTGACCTGGCACAGTACTGGTCGACCGGACGGTCAACCACCCAGCCTAGAATTCAAAAAAAAAATTTTGACCCAAAGCCGGTCGACCGACTATAACCGAGTTTGGTCTCGTTAGTCCCTCCCAGTTGCCACGGGCGGTCGACGGCTGCGGCTCTGCCTGCTTTTACCCAGTTTTATAAAAACCTTAAAACCCCAAATTCTCTCATCTCATCTCATTCCACCGAAACCCACTTCTCCCCTCTTCAATTCTCCTCCTCCCAAACTCAATCCAGCCCCTTCAAATCTTTTCCAATCCAAAATTCCTCCTTTATAATTGTTAAAATCTTTTCAAGCTCCGATCTACCAATTTTTAGGGAGTTTCTTTGGATTTTGAAGTTTTAAAACCAATTTCTTCCATTATCTCTTCAGTCTCCTTATTATTCTAGTTTATATATCTTTATTCGTGTTTTTTATCTTGATTAGTGTCTTCATCATGTCCAAAGATCCAGATCTGAGAAGGGGAAAGGCCCTGAATCCTCTTCTAACCCCTTTGTTTCACAAAATACATCTCATAGATTTCAATTATCCATAAAAAATTGTTATATCTAGTAGAACTGTGATTCTTAGTGATTTTGAGCACCTTAATCTTTCTGCTATTTTGAGTACTAGCTCACTTGAACACTTCGTCAAATTAAAGAGCCCGTTTACCCTGAGCTTGTACATTATTTTTACTCTAACCTGTCTTTTTAGAACAATCATATCAGTCTCTAGAGTACTTGGTAAGGACTCACATTTCATTTGAAAATTTTGCCCATCTGCTGCACCTCTCCTGTGAGGGGTAGATTTTATACAATGTTGATTTACATGATTTTGACTATCCTGACGGTGAGTCTGCCCTCATCGCCTCCTTGTTACTTCATAATGATGATAACCCCGCTTTGGTTAGGAATGACGAGTGAAGTATTACACTCTCACCGCCAAAGTCCTAACTAAAAAGTTTTTCTATAACCTCCTGCCAAAATCAGGAGAGTATAGTCATGCTAGGGGTTCTGCTCCTCTTCTGATCTATTACCTTCTAAAAGGTATTAGAGTAAATATACCCAACTCATCATTGACTATATGGCTTCTGATCATCTCCTGATCCCAAACCCGCACTTGCCCTTTGGGATGCTTATTACTCGCCTGTTGAAGCAACTAAAGTTTGATCTCTCCACTGAATGGTCCATCGAACTGTCAGTTGATATCAATAGCACTCTTCTCAAGAGGATGCGTACTAGGGAGCGTGCCCCTGCTCCTCAGCCCCCTCCTATCATCCCTGCTGTTGTTCCTAGGTCCTCTTTTGCATCTTCTGCTTCTTTTGATCCGTATCTAGTCTTTTTTACTCAACTTTAGAGCACAACCTGCAGAGGACCGCTCACTTCCAGGGCTAGAGCAGAGAGTGGATAATGATCTCCAACATATTTGTGCCTCTATTTGCTATCTGCAGACCTGTGTCGATGACACCTACAGTAGGAACACTTGGCCAGCTCCTCTTCCGAGTGGTCACTCACAGCGGCTTCCTATGACGGGTCCCCTATTCGACGCATGGGTTCCTCCACCTTTATTCCTGAGGCACCTGCTCCATCAGAAGATCCAGATTTTCAACAAGATTGACCTTTTTGTTGATGACAAAAGTGGAGAGATTTTGATGGAGTTATTTGGGAGATGGAGTTATATTTTGGGTGTTTACATTTTGAAGTGTCTACTCTTGTTTTCTGTATTTGGATTTGGATATGGGCTTTATTTTATGGACATATGTTTTGTGTATCTAGTTTTGAGGATGGCATGAACCTCAGTGCATGTATGGACCATATTTCTGATATGATATATCTCTGTTTGTATTCATATATATGTGTGTATGTGTATATATTTTTGTTTCTAGTTCTTTACCATCCACCCATCTACCACTTACAATTGGAGGTTGGAGGTAATTTGAACGGTTTGAGGGTAACCGTTTGTGCAAACACTTTCATATCTCAGTATCCTTATTATGGTTGGCATATGAGTCTATTTTTATATCCTTTATATATGCTTTTATTGTGTATTTGCTCTTTTACATCATATTTTTAGATATGCATGTACTTAGGGGGAGCTTCGCTTGAAGTCTCTTCCCAAAATATTTGTAATACTCCATATGTTTTATCATCATCAAAAGGGGGAGATTGTTGGCCCAAAGGCCATTACCCTAGTTTTGATGATAACAAACCATATGTAGTTATATATTAACAAGTTTGTTTTAATTTCACATTATTTGCCATTGATTATAACTTTCACCTATTCACCCCCTCTAGGGGATTTTCAATTGATTC
>JAVJIF010020390.1:0-70846 GCA_038442645.1 Agave tequilana | reverse complement strand
ACACCCCACAAATTTTCTATTATGCGCGATCAGCACATCATATGATGAGGAAAATGTGATACAACCTGAAGCATGGGAAGGGCCTGAATTACAGAAAAGGAAGACGTGGTTTTTTGCACAACCTCGTGCCAAGAGGGAAACCTGCAAATTACTATGATAACACACGTAGGGGGTTGGGATACGTTACACCTACACCGCCCGCAACGGTTCAATCCGAAGATAACAAACCAATCCCATCACACTCTGCCTCTTCTTCCGAATGGGACTCGGACGTCAGTGTGGGAATGGTGTTCAAAGAGCTCACTGTTAATATGACTTCAAGCAGCCAATTAGAGCCAGCAGAAGTTATTGATGAGGAATCATGGGCTCAGCAATTGGATCTCCAGTGGAAAAAGCGATTCGAACAACGCGAACCACCTACTGAAGATAAGGTGATCCGGGTTAACTTGGATAGTCAAGATCACCCTAAACCCATCTTTATAAGTGAAAGCTTATCACTCGCAGAAAGAGAAGAATTGATGATACTTATAAAGGAGTATATAGATGTCTTTACATGGAACTACGAAGACATGCCCGGACTTGATCCACAAGTAGCCATGCATCGTCTGAATATCAGACCTGGCGACAAGCCAGTCAAGCAGCAGCAACGCCGGTTCGTCCGAACATTATGGAGGCTATTGAAGTCGAAATTCATAAGCTCATTGCATGCGGCTTCATTCGGGAGGAACAACACCCAGATTGGGTTGCTAATATCGTTCCCGTTCTCAAGAAGAATGAGAAAATACGGATCTGCATCAACTACCGTGATCTCAAGACAGCCTGTCCTAAAGACGAATTCCCACTGCCTATCACCGATGTCATGATTGACAATACCTGCGGATTCAAAAGGATGTCTTTTATGGACGACTTTTCAGGGTATAATCAAATTACGATGTATCCAGGGGATGAAAAACATACTTCATTCCAGACACCGTTGGGGGTATACTGTTATATCGTGATGCCCTTCGGATTAAAGAACGCGGGAGCAACTTATCAGCGGGCAATGAATACAATCTTTCGCGACCATCTCCGAAAGACGGTAGAATGTTATATCGACGACATTGCTGTCAAAAGTCGTGATAAGAATGACCACCTTCACGACTTGAGAACGACGTTCGACATAATGCAGGCTCATCAACTGAAATTAAATCCGACAAAATCCTTCTTGGGGTTTCGAGTGGCAAATTCCTTGGATTTATTGTTACATAAAAAAGAATTCATCTTGACCCGAACAAAGTCAAAGCCATTCAGAACATGCATCCACCTAAGAATCTCAAAGAACTTAGAGGCCTGCAAGGTAGACTGGCTTATATTAGAAAATTCACCGCAAATCTCTCAGGCCGCTGTCAACCATTCACCCGACTCATGAAAAAGGGTATTTCTTTTGTATGAGATCAAGCTTGTCAAGAACCTTACGAAGATATTAAAAGATATCTCACAAAACCTTTAGTCTTAGTAGCTCCCACATCAGGAAAACCGTTCCTGCTTTAGGTGAAAGCTATGGACCATTCTCTCGGTGCTCTGCTTGCCTAAAAAGATGATAATGATCACGAACAAGCTATTTATTATCTGAGCAGGACCCTGATAGGGACGGAATCTCGCTATAATCCTATTGAGAACGAATGCTTAGCTCTTGTCTTTGTTGTTCAGAAGACACGACATTATTTGGTCGGCCAAACCATACATGTCATTTCCAGAGTGAACCCTTTGCGTTTTCATGACGAAACCAGGATCATTAAATTCAAGAATAGCTAAGTGGGCGCTTCTTTTGTCTCAGTACGACATACTCTTTGTCCTTCAGAAGGCGGTTAAAGGCCAGACACTTGCAGAGTTCCGATTCTGGAAAGCTCAAAACTTCATGAAGACATTCCAGATGAAGTATTTGAATCTAATATAACTTCAGAGGATGAAGTTTGGCAGATGTTCTTCGATGGAGCATCACGAATAGGCCCTAAAGGCAGGATCATTACTGGTGTGGGGGTTGTATTTATCTCTCCACAAAATCTTGTCCTTCCTAGAGTATTTTCTCTGACGGAATCATGCTCTAACAATGTGGCAGAATACAATACTCTACTTATTGGCCTTCAGCTCGTTCATGAAATGAGGGTACGCTACCTTGAAACTTATGGCGATTCAAAACTGATTGTCAATCAGGTTAAAGGCGAATATGAGGTCCGTCACGAAGATTTGGTAACTTATTATCACGCAGTCATCGAAATGGCTAATCTGTTTGATGACTTTTACATCGGTCACGTTTCTCGATCCCAGAACACTAGGGCCGATTCTCTGGCTGCATTAGCAACAACGTTATCCTTGCCAGTCGACACCGAGTATCACCTTATAGTGGCGACTCGATACCTTGTCTGCTCTAAACATATGTTGAGAATCAGAGAGGTCTATAATATCTCGAGGATCTTGAACCGAGAGATTGGTGATTTTTCCTCATCGACTATGCTCTGCATGGTTTACTGCCGGACGACCCTAAAAAAGCGGCATCCATTAGACAAAGGTCTCCCCATTTTTACTATGATCCTATAGTAAAGACACTTTACCGTCGCTCGTGTGACGGTATCCTCCTACGTTGCCTTTCCAATTTAGAGGCACAGGAAGTGCTCTAAGAAGCGCATGACGACATATGTGGAGCTCATCAACCAGGTCCAAAACTTAAAGACTGATTGCACAGGCTTGGATATTATTGGCCAACCATGATAGCCGATGCCATCTAATATGCACGAAGGTGTAAAGCCTGCCAAATCCATGCAGACATCATACATCAGCCCTCAGAGTTGCTCTATCCAACCGTTGCTTCATGGCTATTTGAAGCATGGGGAATCGATGTCGTAGGGCCAATCAGCCCTTCTTCGACAAAAGGACACCGGTTTATCCTAGCAATAACCGATTACTTTTCAAAGTGGGCAGGAGCTATACCACTGTTGAAGTTAAAACTTCTAACGTGGTTAATTTCATCAAATACCATGTCATCCATCGATTTGGTGTCCCTAGGCGGATCATCCATGATAACGGTCCCCAATTCGTGAGTCAGGTGTTCTACCGGTTTTGCGATAAGTACGGATTCAGAACGTGACATCAACTGCTTATAATCCTGCCGCTAATGGCTTGGCGGAAGCATTCAACAAGATAATCATTAAGCTACTCAAAAAATTCGTTTCATCAAATAAGTGAGACTGGAATGAGAAGCTTAGTAAATGTCTTTGGGCCTACCGAACCGCGGTTCGGACCCCCACAGGCAATACGCCTTTTTTCCTGGTGTACGGATGCGAAGCGGTCATACCATTAGAAATCCAGATGCCATCATTACGAGTCACTCAATGACTAAGATGACAACAGAGGACAATGATCGGTTGCGTCTTCAAGAGCTCGAAGCCCTAGATGCGAAGCGGTTACAAGTTCAGCAACACATTGAGTTGTATCAAGCCCGGATCTCAAAAGCCTTCAATAAGAAGGTCAAGTAAAGAGTCTTCCAAAAAGGAGATTTGATTTTAGCTGTCAGACGACCGATGATCATGACGCACAAAACCAAAGGCAAATTTTAGCCCAAATGGGAAGGACCATTTGTAATAGAAACAGTCTATTCAAACGGGGCATATCGCCTTATGACTTCAGATGGTGATTTACTCATGATGCCGATCAACGACAGGTTCTTAAGGAAATATTATCCTTGATAGGATCCTTTTCATGATCAAGTTGACATTACACCTCTGATCAAGACCTTCAAATCTAAGATGTAGAAGGAGCGCTCCTCTCTTTCTCTAAACGAAATCATACAACCATAAACCAGTATAGAGCTGATCGTATACTAGTTGTCTCAAAGAAGAATCAAGGTTACAAATACAGTAACCAAATAATCCAACACCTCTAACGGTTAAGGATAGAGGAAAATGTTGGCCTTTAAGCCCAACATAAGTTCTCGACAACTCATCATGCTGAGGGAATAGCATGGCTAGTCCGACTCAAATGGTAGTTGGTAAAGGCACACCAAATCCGTTGACAGCCGAGGATTTGCTAAAAATCCTAAGGGACATGTTCCCATTTGATTCCGCACTAAAGGATAGAGGAAAATGTTGGCCTTTAAGCCCAACATAAGTCCTCGACAACTCATCATGCTGAGGAGAATAGCATGGCTAGCCTGACTCAAACGGTAGTTGGTAAAGGCATATCAAATCCGTTGATAGCTGAGGATTTGCTAAAAATCCTAAGGGACCTGTTCCCATTGATTCCCTCTCCAAAATCACTTACTAATTCCCATCCATGGAATGGTGAGACCACATATAAAGGTATTCATATCCCTTGCAAAATGATGAGTCTAACCTATCATGTTAATACTAAACCTCTGGTAGCAAGACTTTAATCTATTCCCCAACGGATAAAACCAATATCCCCAGTGAATAAACCCCACTTGTCATTCTCTTCAGCAGGACGACAAGTCCACTCGAATTACTGTTATGTTCAAGCACCTCTAACAGTAAATGAATCCTTATCAAGTTAACATCACACCTCTAACAAATTGCTTTACAAATCCCCATGGAGTTCTTTTTGTCACGTTAACGATCACCTCTGTCATGTAATCTCTTATGGGATTCATTTTCTAACTCCCCAACGAGTTTCGGGTAGACTCCCCTCAAAGTCTATTGTTTCCCACTCCGTCCTCAGTGGACTTTTCTGGTTGTCATGTTAACAATATACCTTTGATAATTTCTTCCAAATAGCATCCGAAGGAGATATCAAAATCCCATGGAATTCGTAATTAAATCCTATTTCCCCCGATAGGACTATTCCTTTGTCATCATGTCCAGTTCGTCACCTCTGAATGACAAAATTTTGAGCTTGGTGGCTTCTCAATCGTTTACGTCCCTGCGACCTCTGAGCCGACAGATAGGCAAGTCTCACCTTCAGTCCAGTAGGGACTATTTCTTTGTCATCATGTCCAGTTCGTCACCTCTAAATGACAAAATTTTGAGCTTGGTGGCTTCTCAATCGGTTACGTCCCTGTGACCTCTGAACCAACAGATAGCCAAGTCTCATCTTTCAGTCCAGTAGGGACTATTCCTTTGTCATTTGTCCAGTTTGTCACCTCTGAATGACAAAATTTTGAGCTTGGTGGCTTCTCAATCAGTTACGTCCCTGCGACCTCTGAACCGACAGATAGCCAAGTCTCACCTTTCAGTCCAGTAGGGACTATTCCTTTGTCATCATGTCCAGTTTGTCACCTCTGAATGACAAAATTCTGAGCTTGGTGGCTTCGCAATCGGTTACGTCCCTGCGACCTCTGAACCGACAAATAGCCAAATCTCACCTTTCAGTCCAGTAAGGACTATTCCTTTGTCATCATGTCCAGTTCGTCACCTCTGAATGACAAAATTCTGAGCTTGGTGGCTTCGCAATCGGTTACGTCCCTGCGACCTCTAAACGGACAGATAGCCAAGTCTCATCTTTTAGTCTAGTAAGGACTATTTATTTTAATGTGTGACTAACACTATCAGTTTATCGCCGCTGATTAAATTAGTTATACCGTTATTCCGCTTCCTTTTGAGGATTGTAACAACACTTGAAAATAAGGATTGAAAATTCAGAAAAATAAAACAAGTTGGAAATACAACAGAGGAATCAAATAAAATTACTTTTTATTGATTTCAAAAGAGAGATACATGGATGCTCGATTACAAGCTACGAGGGCGCTTCGTAGGACTTGATCCGTTCCTCAAGAGTAGCCAACCTATTCTTCCTCTCCTTAACAGCTCTGAGAAGTGCCTGCGACCTCAACTCGGCCTCGTTAAAGCTCGCCGCTTGGGATAAGCGAGCCTCAATTTCAACCAAAGTTGCCCTCTGTGCTAGCTCCTACTGCAGGACTTCGTCATTTGAACCTTAAGCTGCTCTAGCCGAGCAATCTCTTCAAGACGCACCGGTTCAGCCTTGGACAAAAGAAGATTAGCCTTCCTGATCATTTCCTTGGCCTTTTCAATCTTATCCTCAGCGTCAAGAAAAGCGCTGTTAGAAGCATCTATGGCGTCCCCAAGTTCTACTCTCCTTATCTCTAAGGATTTCAAGTCGGAAGAAATTGCCTTAGCTGCTTCTTGAGCGGCGAGATGGGCTTCATGTATTTGAAAAGTAAGGTGCACAAGCTGTTCATTAACTGAAGACTCCAGATCTGAATGGCTAAGACGGCACCATTCGTCCACATCCCTTTCAAGCCTGTCCACCAGAAGCTCTAATGTGGCGGCATGGTCGTTCCCTCTAAAGTCTCGGATACTGTCAATGCTTCGGGAGAGGACCACCTTTAAAGCAGAGAATGAGGTAGTCGAGCCCTTCAAGACCAAAGCAACAGATCGCTTTAAGCCCTTATAAAAACTGTCAACTAACTCAGCCACGAATTCATTCTCAGCCTCAACTACTCCCGATGAACGAGCAGCCTCTGAAGACAAAGCTTCCACCGGTTTCACTGACATAATTGTGGAAGGAATAGTAAAAGCACTGGCTGGAGCAATATGAGGGATCGCCGGTGATCTTGGAGGAGTCCTCATTGAAACCAGTACACTAGCCACAACTGAAGTAGGGCTAGTGACTATTTCTAGGAGAGCTGGCTCAACCACCAGTGTTGGAGAAGTAGGACTGGTAATCACCTTCAGCTCCGCGCTTGGCAAGATAGGCGACACTGGCAAAACCAATGACATCTCACTTACCGATATAGTTGGAAGTGAGGTTGGTTCCGTGACTACTGTTCCCTCAATCCCCTTTTCTCTGGCCGGTTCGGACTGATAAGAGGGCAGGTCGTGATACAAAACATCCAACTCAGTAGCATCCGCTGCGGTCGAAGTACTTGTTTCACCCCTGAGTCCCTCAGGGAGACTGGTTGGTCCCCTTGAAGTCGATGCGCCCAAGGGCGGGGCACCTGTGGTTAAACTTTGATTAAGCAAGGCGTAATGAATATCACGAGAAAAATTACTCACGAAAGAGCAAAATGTTACCAAAAGATGGTATCACCTCAACTGCCTTGGCCGCGGTCTCTCTCTGAAATCCCTCGACAACGACTTCAGTCCTCTCAGGCTCCATGAGAAAAATTCTGGCAGAATCAACACGGACGGCCAACCCACCTTCACTCACCGAACCCTCTGCAGTCCACCCAAAAGAGCTGGAAGCTATGAGACTTCCTTTTGAGGTCCCAGCACCTGAAGGACCTACATCGGCCGCAACCTCCAGATTCTTCCGAGACGGCGAAATAGCTAGCCTCATCGCCTTCTCTATAAGTGAACAGGGGATCATAATGCTCCCTATGTTCTCCTGCGACCTCAGCTCTCGGTTCTCTCACCGCCTCGGTTCATGAGTCATAAAGTAAACAATGAGCTGTATGGAATATATAAGAGTATATTGCAAGAACGGAGCTGATCTTACTCGGGTCCGGGACAGCTTTACCAGCGGTCTGCCTAGGAGTCGACAGCTTAATGACTAATGGAGTAGGAGGAGGAGGCACTGCAGATGATTCGCCCTCTGCAATAACAGTAGGAGCGTAGCGACGAGTCTTCTTCACTACTCTCTTCCTGCGAGATCCGCCTTGCCGTTTTCGTTTGAAGTGGACATCGGGATCTTCTTCCTCCAAATCCTTCACCTCTACATCTTCCATGGGGGCTGTGCCTACCCCGCTAGAAGCAGCTGCTGGAGCCTCAGCACCTGTATCCCCTTCAAAGCGGGGACTTCCTGTGTCTGAAGCCTCGCTATCATCAACAACAATGAATTCCCTGAGGCCTGGTACGCGGACCCTCTTACCCTCGCTTCTCTCAGTGACCTTCCGCTTCAACTGCTGAGAGATCAACTTCACACCAAAGGACTTAATAGAAAAACCAGTTGGGTGGAGTTCAAAGTTCTATACCACTGGCAGAATCCCAGGGTCGTCAGAAGGTTCGAGGTCCTCAGCGGCATGCACAGCCGCGCCTTAGTACAGCCAGCAATATAAAACCGCCAGGCACGAGCTCCATCGATGAGACTCCCCATGAAGGCTAGGCTGCTGTTCGGATTACTACGTACAGTTGGTCATATCCAAACTGACGAGCAAACCGACTCGGAACATAGAGCTCCAGGTAACAGGTGTCCCCGCTTCTATACAACAAGTGGGATGGCCGGATGCTAACCAGCCATTCGAAGACTCCCCAACTCAACGACGTCTGCCTTTCTCCTACATCCTTGAATTCTTCACCATAGCCTGCATCACAAATGTAGGGAAAGCACCGAAAAAGGCTGTAGACGTCATGACGGCACAGCAGTTTGCGGACCGCAGCCACATAAGTCCGTGACCACGAAACACCTCGAATCGACGAAGAAGCGCCATTCGAACACCTTCTGGGGGCTCCTCACCGGCTTGGATGATGGAGGGGCAGTGAAGGGCGAACCATGCCATCAAATATGTATATGGCAAACCAATTCTGGGGTTTAGTCCGTCGCAAGGCAGGATAGTGCCTTTGCCCCTCTTCGTTACTGGTGGCCTACAGAAAGCTTCCATCAATGCACGAAGGCCCCGCTGAATACAGCACACCATTGCTGAAAGAAGTCCAAGAGAACGACCATGGACTAGATGAACAGCCGGTAATAAGTTAGTTGGATGAATGACGTTGCTAGACGGAAATGGCACCACGCATCTCTTCAGCCAAATCGTTAAAAAGCCAGCTAGAAGTGCCTTCCGGGACGTCAGTCGACAAGCCTGTTGGTGGAAACTCCGAAGAATATCACCTTTCTCATAAGGTCCGTCATCTTCTTCCAAAATCAAATTCCCTTGAGAGTGCTCTTGCATCCTGCGAAAGATGTCTTCATCTGCAACTCCACAGTGAGCCGCTTCGGGAGTACCTTCCAGGTCAGGGAATAAATAATTTTTCCAGCTCTTCAAACTGCATGAAGCTTCCTTATGGCTCCCATGCATGCTTGAGCAAATGTAAAGGTGGCACATCAACTTCCGATAAGTCTCAAACAAGGCGGGCTCCTGCTTCTCCAGAAGTGTCAATTCCGCCTCGCACGGGAAATATTCTTCATATGGGAGAGATCCCAGAGGCAGAGCAGAGACTTCCCACATCTCGTGCAAAGCCATGCCCAATTCGCCAATAGGGGTGAAGAAGGTCCCTGTAGCTGGGCAGTACAACTCAAAGATGGCGTAGAAGTTTGCTACGCTCATCTGGATGCCGTAACAGGCCACCCTGACGGCCTCGTAGAGTCCCAACCTCTCCAGATCCTCTTCAAAATGGGCAAGGACATATAAAGTCAAGTCCCTCCACCATGCCTTGGAGGGATGGATCCACCAAGGGTCCTGAAATCAGTGGCTGGATAATTACCATGAGCCTTAAAGAACTGATTTCCAAAAGTCTGAGCCACCGCGGGATTTTCTCCTACTGGGATGTCCGAAAGTACGTTCCCAGGGTGGAGACCCAATATGCAGCGAGGAGGACCCGCCTTGTATAACCGGGGGACGGAGCTATCAACTTCCCCACGTGAACAGAATCGGTAGTCCGCGTCACTTGTCACTGCATCTTTCGAGCCCTCGTCACACATTGAAAGAAGGACAAGGGAAAGTAGCGCTTGCTAGATGGGAGATAATACTTCTCGCCATCCAGTTTGAAAATCCACTGCCCCTCTCGGTTAGCAGCTGGTGATCGTCGTCTGACGCTGCATCTCCAAACATGAAGTCGGGCTTCCAATAGATTTTTCGGTCAGAATCGTCAAGAGGAGCAGTAGTTAAGATGCTCCTCATGGTGCGCTGATCCCCGGCATGAATAAGTGCATCCCGACCGGAAGCGCTCTGCTCGCTGAATAGTGAAGCCTGCCCTTGGAACTGCAGGCTAACATTGCCGTCCAACCCTCTGGCCGTTCCAAAAAGACTGTTCAGAGGACCGGAAGTATAGTGCACTACAGAGACAAGATGAAACTAAATTAGTTCAGTTTGCGAGAGAAAGTCAAATCCAGAAAAATTTTAAGGCATAGCTATGCCCCCCAAGCGAGACAAGCCTAGCTTTAGCTCGCCCCGAAGCTCAACTTCGCAGTTGCAGCTTAACTCCGCACTCCACATGAAGGCAGGATGCAAAAAAATATCTAAGTATTAGCTTCGCTCTGGAAGCTTGACCTCGGACAACAGAACACGACAAAGCCCCAGGGGCTAACTTCGTCAGAAAGGTACTGTTGTCTAAAAATTATTTTAAGGGCATTAAGGTCCTTTTCAGCTGCGCTCTGAGGGTTAGCTTCGCATCCTATCATTCGACAGGATGTGAACCGCCTAAGGGTTAGCTTCGCATAGAAGCTTGGAGAAGAAACCTTTCGGTTCTTAGATTCCCAATCGAGAAATCAAGGGAAATTAAGGGACTTGAACTCCCTGAGATCACTGGATCACAATGAATCGTTCTAGATTCATCATGGAATAGCCAGGAATTGGCTTTAAAAAAGAGATGAAAATCTCTGAATAAGAGGGAAAGATCCCTACCGCGATAGGTCGTTTGATGACCGGAGGAGGAGAAGGTCGCTCCGTCGTAGAGGTTGATACCTCTTTTCCTGCTCGTCTTTTGGGAGCCATCGGAGAACTGAAGAAGTTCTTAAATTTCCAAACGAAGAAGAAAGAAGAAGAAAAGATTTGGAGTTCTCTGAAAATTCAAAGAGAAGTGGTTCCTTCTCTTTCAGCCTAATCGGGCTTTTATAGGCTGATGATTGCCTAAATTTTGCCTCCTCGAGAGAAGCGCAGGCAGTCGTTTCAAATTAATTTGAAATGGCGCCTAAAGCGCCTTCTCGAGAAGCGTTACTTCAGCCCCGCTAAGGGCTAACTCCGCCATGAGTTCAGCGTTAACTTCGCGCGACGCTTGAATAACTTTGCTGAGAAACGTGCCTTAGCTCGGCTAAAAGCATATATCTAGCTTCGCGAAAATTTCGTACTAGCTTCGCCAGAAACTTGCTCCTGACTTAGTTGAAAATCTGTCTTCAGCTTCGCTGGAAGCTTAACTCGGCTAAGAGTTTTCATTTCCTCCTAAGGAAAAGACTTACCTAAGTTAGTCCACTTCAGGTGTTCTCAAATCAAAAATGAGGGAAACAAAGCAGATAAACAGAGAATAAACATTTTTTTATTGATTCAAAAGGGAAGATACGTTGACGCTACATCAAAGTGGTCTTTCGTACAACCGAATCATTGCTCCAAAGGCATACAAGTTGTCCTATCTACTTCCAAGGTGATAAGCCAAACCGATTGGACACAAAAGGCCTTCCTCCTGAACAAGGCCATAATCCTTCGCTTAATGACAGATTTTGTCATTAAGAAGCTAGATCTTCTTTGATGAAAATTGGCAAAGGACTGGTTGCCACCAGAAAGCCGGATCTTCTTGATTAAAATTGGCAAAGGAAGGATCCGAGACCTTACAGGTGACGCCCGCTTTCCCGAAGTGGATCATCTCGGATAAGCGACTACCAACCCCTTCCCGAAGTGGATCATCTCGGATAAGCAACTGCCAACCTCTTCTTGGAACACACATCAGTTGCTCCAATATGTTCCTCCTGCTTAGGATTAAAGTTTCAACTAGAAGATCAAGAAGCGAGTTTCTGGTCTCTTTCATCAAGACAAAAGACTGGCGGGTACAGTCCACTGCAATGCAAACTGAAAACAGGTTAGCATTAAATCAAAGAGAAACTGCAAAGACGAAATGCTAAGTCAAATTCTTGGGGCGAAGCAATTCATATCCGATCCAGTGGTGCTTCAGTTAAGCAAAGGATAGCCTCGCTTGCACAGTGATGATGGACTAGCTCAATATAAGCCAAGTCTTAGCTCCGCCTAAGGCAGTTAGGCTGAAAAAACCCTCAAAAAGGACCAAGTTCTAGCCTCGCCTATATGGTTAAGCCAGACTGGTCCAGAGGGACACAGTCTTAGCCCCACCTATATGGCAAGACTGGCTCAACCTCGAAAAGACTAAGTCCCAATTCTTACCTATCTGGCAGATTTAACAGATAGATTCAATAGATCAAGATAGGAACTCTGCATGAAAAGTCTTTTCCTGATCAAGCAAAAACAATAGCTTCGCCGAGAAGCTGGAAAATAGGGTGAAACCCTTTTTGAAAGTCAGCCAAATGCAAGATTCAGGGAATTTTATCCCTAAATAGCTGATAAAGCTAAGGGAGATGAACCCCCTGAAAGTCATCGGATGACCGAGACTTACCAGCTCCTAGCCGGTTAGTGACAAGAGGGGGTGCCCCCACTATTTCAGAGATCTGAGTCTCCTTTCCTGGGCAACGAGAGGATGTCATGGACACTATGTTTCTCTGAAGAGGACTTCAAGTGTCCTATTATAGGCCTCATGGCCTGACCACGCCGCTGCCGCTTCAAGCCTAGAAGCGCGGGCGAAGTTAAAGCATTTAAATGCTTAGCCTCGAGGAAAGGAACAATCTCCCTCATAAAAGCAAGAGAGTTTATTCTAACCTCGGAAAAGGGAGCAATCCCTCTCGTAACTAGCCGAAAAGCAGTTAGCCTCGGGAAAGGAACGTCATTCCAAACACCGAGTTAACGTAAAGCTATCCAAATGCGAAGCTATTCAGAATCGCGATTCTACGCAATTCATCGGCGAAATTATTCCGATCCGAAAGCAGGATTGGAAGCGGAGCTGAACTCAACCACTATGGCGACATTCGCATTTCATATATCATCAATCAAAGCAGTTCAAAGTATTTCGGAGTCTGAACCATTTCATTGCAGACTACGAAAACTTTGAAGGGGGTCTTGTTGACACTCTAAAAAATGACAAGATTCCTAACTGGCCTGGACAATATCTAACTTGTTGACATCTACAAAAGACAAGTGGCAGACAAGCCGACGACCAGTTCTTCACCCATTTAAGAGGGGACATATCAACAACTTGGACTCTACTGATCCAGTGAAGCAGACAGTAAGCCAAGAAAAGCTCGTGAGAAGGCCCAGGCAGGTCCAGAGACACTAAGTTAGCTCAGCACTTAGTCTCGCACGAGCCCACGAGATAAGTCTCGCATAAGAAGCCAAAAGCTGCTTAGCATCGCAGGAAGCTCCTTCACAGCCTCGCTGCGAGCTAACTTACAACTTCGCACAGAAATGCTCAGTTAACTCCGCAGAGAGTTAGCTTCACTCGAAGCCCCATGCAGCTTCGCAAAAGGGTAATGGTAGCTTCACCACAAAGTTTATCCTGCTCTGCTGAAGAGCTTTCTTCTAACTTCGCCAGATGCTTCTCCCAACTCCGCTGTGAGCTCAACACGGTAGCTCCGCTGCGGATCTTTTATGGTCATCTTTGACCAATCAAATCTCTAGATGAGATCAAATCTAATTAAGATCGAATCTAATTGAGATCAAATTTGGCAGTTACTTGCCATAATCTTTTGACTCTCACAATTAGGTGAAGAAGATTGAGGGAGATCTCTCGATCAGTAAAGGGATATCTTTCATAAAAGGATATCTCCTAATTAATTGAAGAGATAAAAGGAATATCCTCATTTAGAGTCCTGCGCTACTTCGCAAAAGCGGTTTCTAGCCTCGCGGCAAGGCTACTTTTCAGATACAAAACAGATTGACTCAATCTGTTTTCAGATTTTCAGGGCCATTATACCCTGTTCTCCCTATAAATAGCCTACCATAAGCAAAGGGAAGAAGGGGACGGACGGACGAGATCCCCCGAAGAGAGGACCAACCGGCGGACAAGAAAGCGGAAGCCAACAAGAGATCTATTCTCTTACTTCCAAGAATTCAGAGAACTACTTCTCTAATCAGGGTGCTAATACCTAAGATCTTCGTCTCTCTCAAGGAATCTCCGGAACCAGGCGAGAAGAAATTCCCAAGTGGAGGCAGTTTGAGAAGTAACAAGAGGGTTCTACCAACCTTCTGTTCTCTGATTCCCCGAACCAGGGGAGAAGGGAATCCCATCAGACAGCAGTTCGATTGTCTGATCGATCGCATAGTCAAAGGAATAAAGTGATCGCGCGCTGATCAGATTCCTACCGGCACACTTTCCCAGAAATCTCAGAGGAGATCTACCTGTAATCTTCTTCGCAAAGAATTACTTGTAATTTCGCTCCTCGACCCCTTTTTTTATAAGTTTTCCCTTTGCAAAATCAATGGAAAACAGTTAGGGCAGAAGAAAACAAGCCCAGACCCGAAAAGCCGAAAAGGCGCGCGCCAGAAGTGTCTTTCCAATCAAAAAGGAAAGAGACATTAGCGACAGAGTCAAGATCTCCCGTTAAACTTAGCCAACCAGAGGGGTGGTTCTTCAAGTCAGCAACGCGCCAACATGCAGTACTCCTTCAAAGACGAGCACGCCGATTCGATTTTCAAGCTACTCAACAAGAGCAACAAATAAAGCTTCCCGAAGCTAGACGTCCTTAGGAGGTCGGTAAGACTGACAGTCCCAACTATTGTCTGTATCATAGGATGCCGGGGCACCCCACCAAGAGCTGTTATATCTTCAAAGATATTCTTCAAGTTCTAATCGATGCAGAGTGCTAAAGCTCTGTCCAGAACAGAAGAAAGTGACGGCTAACATGACGTCATTTCTTCAGTTCGAAAACCAGCCTCTAACACCAGCCGGAGTAGTTCTCATCACGAAAGGGGAATTAAGAATGATCAATACAGACCCGCATCACCAGCAAGAAAAAAGGTCTCGTTCCTGTTTCTACGCCTCAGAGAGAAATCACGTGGGTTCATCCCGACCTTGTGGAAGGCCAACAGTGGATACTGTTGCCAACAGGGAAGTCGAAAGGCAAGGCAAAAACTTCACCTTGCAATGTGGTGTGTGCTTCCTTCCGGGAAGCAGAGACTGATGTTCCCTCACTAACCGACTCAGAGGAGGAGACGATCGTCCTTGCCGCAGAGCTTAATGCACCACTCGTGGTTGAAACTCGTTCGGGATAGTCGTACTTAATGAAGTACGACAAGTTAGTGACAAATCCCCTGGACTAACTTCAGAGCCAATCAAACCCTCCGTGAAGCAACCTGTGGAGAAGCAGAAAGAGCTTCGGTATTCCAAAGCTCTCTTAAAGGATAAAGCAGAAGGAACTTCAGCACCTTATCGCTTTGATGTATTGGCTCAACTGGCCAACATTCTGACCAGGATCACCCTTTACGAGCTCCTAAGACTGTCATAGTCAACAAGAGAAGCTCTGAGAGAAGCTCTAACTGATGCTGAGGTCTTCATGACCCAAAATCCCAGCTGAGCCAAAGGAGAGAAAATTAAGGAAAACTGCCTCCACCCTCTCAAAATGCCCCCTACATAACCTTCACGCCAGACGACATGTAGGTCAAGGGGAGACATGATAGGCCCATGTACTTCACAGGGTATATTGGATCGTCTGAAGTGAGTCACATTCAGGTAGATCTAGGATCCGCATTGAGTATTATGCCTCGTCGGGTCATGCAGCACTTAGGGATCCCCGCCCACCGATTGAGCGCCACCCAAATTATCATTTATGGTTTCAACGCCAATGGTACGCGCACAATGGGGAAGATCAAACTCAAATATTAGATTGCGGATCTGAGATCTGAAGTGACGTGCCGGCTTGGGCTAATGGGCTAAGGCTTGGGAAAAATAAGAAAAATAACAGAAAATTATAATAATACACACATACTTGTATTAATACAAATACATCACATACATAAAACAATATCCATTATATATATTATTTTATTTTTGATTTAAAATTTTTCTTTACATAAAAATATTTATTCAACAAAATATTAATTTAATTTATTTTTTTATAATTCAAGATAAATCATGTTATAAGACAAATCATATTATTGGTATTAATGAAGTATTTATCGGGTAGGGATATTGCAATATGTATCATGTGAAAATGATGTGGACCTGTTGTTCTCCTTTTTCTTAAAATGATTCAGTTCTCTCTCTATTTCAGATAGTGGGAATCTTATCTGTTTTGTACTACATTGTTTGCCACTGTTTATTTTAAGGGAAGAAAAAAAAAACCACCTTTGCTTTAGTAACCAAGTGCGACAGAAGAGTACTAGGTGAAACTGCAAGATCAAAAGAAAACTCTCAGAGATTGCCTTCCCAAACACTCACTCTCTCATGTGTTCAATATATTCTTTTTAATGCTACCCAATACTTACTTGACTAGGTAGAGGAAAAGAACCAGTGCAGATCTGCTGATTATCTTGTTTCCTTTACTTCCCTTTTTTTTTCTTTTTTTTTTGGAAATTTTTCTTTGCTGATGTTTCAATCTCATGTTCTCTTACATAGGCAGCCTTGTTCGAATAACTGCCAACCATCCCGGCCATGCGGTGCAATTTGGTGCCTTAATTGGCGTCCGCCACCAAATTACAGACCCTATTACTGAGGCACAACCTCATGGAGAGGGCCCAATCCTTCACCATGGGGTGATCATCACAAAGAAGATGCATTCTGGTCAAGTAACAATGTCCGCATGGGTGTGGGCTACACCTCTTCTCGAGATCTTGACATGACCATCTATACTGATGGAGTGATCCGAGGACGAAAAAGTGTACATCTTGCATCTGGAAATTATGCCTGGAGGGACTTGAGAGCTGATGGTGAATGATATGTGACATTTCTTTCAAGCTGGTACTTATAGTTGTATAATTAACCATGCAAAGCGAAGACTCGTACAGTAAATTGGACACAATTAAATTACATGTGATGTGCAGTTTTCATTTTGTTTCCAAAACAGTACTGTCTCTTTCTGTTCAGGGTGTGCTTGAATGTTAAGAGAAGGGAGGGAGTGTACCTTCGAGGTAAGTGCTTGATAAGTTTGCTTTTCATTTTCTTGACATTTCTAGCATCTAAACAGAGCCTGGCTAAAGTTTGTTCCACAATATATCATAATAAATATGTTGATGTACTGCTCCAGTTCTTGATCTTTTGGCATTTGGCATACTCGTGTGTGTTGTTGCTGCTAGCATCTGTGTGAGATGATAGGTGCATTGTGTGATCTTTTGCCCATATTTCAAAGTGAAGCATTTCACCAGGACAAAGTTCAACAACAAAAGCAAACCAATTTATTTATAAGTTTAAGATGACTGGTGGTATGGCACCTGTGGGTGCACCAGAGAGCTCAAATACAGCAGGAATGTAATGAAATCCTATCCACACACTCGTTTATTGCGCTCAGCCTAAACCAAATCGCTCACACAGAAACACACATAAAAGAGAGGCACGGGCAGGATGTAACGCAAGAGAGGAAATATAAGAGATTTGTTGCCAGGCAATAATGCCCATCGATGGTTATTCTCTCAACTGCCGACCACCGTTATCACCATCGACCACCACCACCACCTCCTCCTCCTCCTCCTCCTCCTCCCCCTCCCCCTCCCCCACCACCACCTCCTCCACCTCCGCCGCCGCCTCCCCCACCACCTCCACCGCCGCCACCGCTGCCACCGCTTCTTCCTCCCCCGTCTGCGCCAGGGCCTCCACTTCCACCGGGGGCTCCCGGTGCTCCACCACCTCTGTCGCCTGGCTCTCCACTTCCTCCTCCAATTCCACCACCGCCACCTTGTCCCCGTCCCCAGTAACCTCCTAGTCGATGGTCACCACACCATCCACCACCACCTCCTCTTCCTCCGCCACCACCTTCTGCACCCCATCCAGCTTGGCCAGGCATTCCTGGCATTCCAGGATAACAACCTGGCATTCCAGGCTGACCTGACTGGCCTGGTTGAGCTTGTCCGGGCTGATTGGCCTGACCAGGCGTTCCTGACTGAGGCTGGCCAGGCATTCCAGGCTGGCCAGGCATTCCATAGTAACCACCCGGTCCGCCGCTGCCTCCTCCTCCGCTAACACCACCCCCACCCCACCCGCACCCCCACCAAGGAGGATAAGCAGGCATTCCAAATTGACCTGGCTGACCACCTCCAGACCGTCCAGTCTGACCGCCACTTCCCCCATCACCACCACCTGCTCCTGGTCCTCCTCCTCCAACTCCGGTGCCAGCTGGTCGGCCATAACCATAAGGCCCATAACCAGCAGGAAATCCACCACCAACACCTCCTCCTCCCGCTCCACCAGGCAATCCGCCGTCACCACCTTCTCTTCTTCCTCCTCCGCCTTCACCCCCTCCGCCATCAGTTGGGACCCCGCCTGAAAACAACAGCACGAAAACAGGAGCAAGAAATAGAGAACCATTTAATCACCAATTAGAATAAGCTGTAATCTTAATCATGATCACTAATTAGTAGTAAACACGAACAAACAAGACAGGAAAGAGGGCCAGAGAGATTAGGGGATCACCATTTCCTATCTCGATCTGCTGAGGATGACTCTCCAGCTTGGGTAGAGTTGTTGAATGTTGATTGGGGTGGATTTATAATAGTTTGCAACAAGACCCAACACGGAGCAGAGTATTATAGAATGAAGACTTGTCAGTTGTGAGGTCGTCGGTAATTACTTAAATATAATCACCAATTGCAGGACAGCTGCGGGGAGCAAAAACCAAATGGAATTATAAAAGACCGAAACCATTGACCAGTTGAGGTCCCAATGGCACATCTAGTAAATTTGAATCCAATGAGGGAGGCTCTGGGCGAAGCAAATCGACAAATTTGCACCCAATGTTGGCGAGGACAGTAGGTATTCAGAGTTTCTTCATTTTTCTTGTTTTTTTTTTTTTTTTTTTTTTTGGGGAACCGAAAGAATATCTTGGTATTCTGACATGGAGTACGAGTCAGAAAATGTTATTGGCTATCTGAATTCTTTCTAATCTCTACAAATGATATGTGAAAATAGTATCCGTAATCAAATTGACAGAAATAATCTTAATTTTCGATAATATACGAATCAGTCGGAATATTAGAATAATACTAGAAAGCATTTTGAAAATAAAAGAAGCTCCACATAAATTCATAAATCAGAAATTGGATTAAGGTCAGATTGATTTTAGACTTTAGTTTCGTCTTTCTCTACTTATATGTAATAGCTTGTCAGCCAAGATTTTAGTGTCTCATAAATAAATGTAAGTTTAGTGTCTGCACAAAAGTCTGGATTAATAAAATTTGACTTGTGCATCTCAACTAGTCTTAAAAACTTAAATAAACGAATGAATAGAAACAGTGTGCTTGCATTAATCTTATCATACAGACTGCATTGCTTCGGATTGAAGGAAATTGCATCAGATTTACTTGTGACTTCACAACCTTAACCGGTCAATTGTTCTGCCGGTCATTATAAATGTTTGTGCTTGAATGTCAATTTAATTAATTAATTTCAAGGACTATTGAGGTCCTTTTGTTTATAGGAATATTAAGGTAATTTTTTCTTGAGGGAAAATGTTAATGTCATTTTTTTTCTTCTAGATTGATTGGCATTTGGCAAGGCCAATCCATGTTCAAATCCGAACACGAAATGCGCAAAGAGAATCTGACCCAACCTCGAACTCAACCCAGACAAAAATTTCCCTAATTTGCTCATGGTGGCTTGGGTTAAGCTTAACTATTACAATCAAATAAATTAAAAACTCTATGCAGAGGAACATGCTAAGAGGCATTAACCTATGTATTACATATGTATACATACATGAGCAGCATGTGATATATGTGTGTGTATATAATTTTTTTTTTTTTTTTTTTTTTTTGAGTTCACTCAGGTTAGGTCGAGCGTCGGTTTTGGGTTGGGAAGTTCAAGCTCAGGCAGTTTTCTAAGAAAATCAACCTCTGTCAGAACCTACAATTTCGGATTGAGTTCAGGAAAATCTGAAAACTAATCTGAACACCGCCAAGTATTACTTCACCTCCACATGTGGGAAACTGCACTGAAATTTAGGGTGTTGCTAGGATGTTGAGAGCCAATGTGATCCACTTTATTCTAACCATAGTTACAGAATCCGCGAATTATTCATTTTGCTTCTCTTTCATGTATAATATATATAGGAAACTGCATCGACATTTGCAATGTTGCGTGGATCTTGAAAGTCAACGGTCCGGCTATCCTAAGTTGTTAACTTATGGTTGCTTCTCTCCCGAACAACTCTTGGGGATTTATACTTTCTGAAAACTCATGGGGATAAATATATTTAAATAGTCAACCGAGACTATTTTTGTCGGTCTTTTAGTATTCTAGTAGGTTAGGCCGTCCAGGCTGCTATAAATTGAGACGTTAGCCCTTTCAAACTCCTCACTTGAATCTACCTTGGTGATCATTTCTCGCATCGATCAGCAAAATGGTGATCTCTCACCCCTCTCGCTCTCCCTTGATCTAATTGTTGAAACAGTGGACTTCTAATACAAGAGATGGCAAATATAGAGAGAGACAGATAACAATATAAAATGATAGAAACAGAGAGAACAGTACACCAGTGTTTAACGTGGTTCGGTCAGTGTGAACTACGTCTACGGAGAAGACAACAAGAGGAATCCACTAATCAAAAGGGGAGAATACAAGAGATTACAACTCAAATCTCACTCACCCAAGCCCAATGAAACACAACTCACTGGAGCTTAACAAAATAAAGATGAATGGTAAGAGAAAGGAGAGAACAATACAATATTTGGCAGCTCTCTCTTCTCACTTTCTTGCTCCTTGAAATCTCATGCAATGTGGTGCCTATTTATAGGCAAAACCTTCACCCCTTCATCACTTCACCCTACACATACATCAAAATCATAGGGTGGCTATGATCTCCATAGGGCGGCTATGATCTCCATGGTACGGTTATGATCTTCATAGAGTGGCTATGATCTTCATAGGGTGGTTATTGATGGCTTTAGGGTGGCTAGAAATTTCATAGGGTGGCTAAGATTATGATTTGGCTTATTCATTAAAGGCATATCAACGAATCTCCACCTCGTCTTGAATGAATAACAAATCTCTCCACCTTAACTTGAACTGTATCAAGCATCCTTTGGATTCTTGCTGTCTTCTCTAGCCTCGACGGGCTCAACCTTCACCACTTTAAACACCAAGCAAATCGAGACAGTACTCGAACTTATGCGAAGGTACGGGCTTTGTCATCATATCTGCTGGATTATCTGCAGTACCAATTTTCTTAACTTTGATGACTTCAATTTCTCGAATAAAGTGATTCCTGACATCAATGTGTTTGGTTCTCTCATGATACATCTGGTGCTTTGTCAGATGTATAGCACTCTGGCTGTCACAAAACACCGTAGTTACTCCTTGGTGTAAGCCAAGATCTTCAACCAAGTCTCTTAACCAAATAGCTTCTTTCACTGCCTCTGTAACTGCCATATACTCTGCCTCCGTAGTAGACAAAGCAACTGTCGACTGTAAAGTCGCCTTCCAACTAATGGCACTACCTGAAAGAGTGAAAGCATAACCTGTCAGAGATCTTCTATCCAAATCGCCCGCAAAATCTGAATCTGAATATACTGCAATTTTGCAATTAGAATTAGTTCTCCTGTGAAAAAACAGACCAATATTAGTAGATCCTTTTAAATATCGCAAAATCCATTTCACTGCCTGCCAATGGCCTTTTCCTGGCCTGTCCATATATCGACTTATGACACTGACTGCATGTGAAATGTCCGGTCGAGTGCACACCAATAGCGTACATAATGCTTTCAACTGCACTGGCATAGGGAACATGAGACATGTACATCTCTTCTTCATCAGTTTGAGGAGACAAATCTGTTGAAAGTCGAAAATGAGCAGCAAGTGGAGTTTTCGCAAGTTTGGCATCAAGCATGCCAAATCTCTCTAACACCTTCTCAATGTATTTCTTCTGAGATAGGAACAATTTTCCTTCTTGCCTGTTCCTGTGAATTTCCATTCCCAAAATCTTCTTTGCTGCTCCCAAATCTTTCATCTTAAACTCTTGTTTGAGTAGAGCTTTCAACTTATCAACTTCAGACATGTCTTTAGCTCAAATACCATTGCCTAGGTGACTGCTTCAAACCATAAAGAGATTTCTTTAACCTGCACACATGGTCTTCTTTGCCTTCAATAACAAATCCTTCTGGTTGATGCATAAAGATTTGCTCTTCAAGCTCGCCATGAAGAAAGGCTGTTTTCACATCAAGTTGCTCGAGCTCTAGATCGAACTAAGCAACCATGGCTAGCAACACACGAATAGAGGTGTGCTTCACAACTGGAGAGAATACTTCATTGAAGTCAACCCCCTCTGTTTGACTGTAGCCTTTGGCTACCAAGCGTGCTTTGTATCTTACAGACTCAGCACCATGAATTCCTTCTTTCTTCTTAAAGACCCATTTGCAGCCAATAATTTTCTGTCCCCTGGGCGGCTTCACTAACTCTTCAGTCATAGCAACAGTCCATTCTGCAGCTTCATAAGAACTGATAGCCTCATTGTAGGTAGAAGGCTCTAGAATCTCATTAGATTCTGCCACACTTAGAGTATAAACAATCATATCTGCATAGGCGTATCGCTTAGGTGGACGGATCTGCCTTCTTGCTCTCCTGGTGGCAATACTGTACTGTTGCTCTTGCAGTGTATCATCACCCGAAGTTGAACCTTGAGCATCATTGACTGGTTCAACGCGAGTGCTCTCCTGTACTCCTTCTGTAACTTTACTCTCAAGCTCCACCTGCTTGCTTGCTTTCTCTTCTGAACCTGTAATATCAACAACAGACTCCTTTCTCGGTTAAAGCATGTAATTTTCATCAAAAGTAACATCCCTACTAATAACAAATTTAGGTGACTTAGGATCAGGAAACCACAACCTGTATCCCTTCACCCCAGTAGCATAACCAAGAAATATAGCTTTCTTTGCCCGAGGTTCAAGCTTACCATCATTTACATGAAAATAAGCAGGGCAACCATATACTCGTAAATGAGAGTAATTAGCAGGGGTACCAGATCATACCTCTTCAGGAGTCTTAAAATCAATAGCTGTAGAGGGAAACCGATTTACCAAGTAGCAAGCTGTATTTACTGCCTCAGCCCAAAAGTATTTTGACAAATGGTATTAGAGAGCATGCACCGAGCTCTCTCTAACATTGTCATGTTCATCCTTTCTGCAACTCCATTCTGTTGTGGTGTGTATCGAACTGTACGATGCCGCACAATTCCTTCATTTTTGCAGAATTGATCAAACTCCATGGAATAGAACTCCATTCCATTGTCGGTCCTGAGGCGCTTCACCTTCTTTCCTGTTTGCTTTTCGATCATAGCCTTCCACTGCTTGAAGGTAGCAAACACATCGCTCTTATGCTTGAGAGGATACACCCAAACTTTTCTGGAATAATCATCAATTAAAGTTAGAAGATAACTAGCTCTACCTTTTGATGGAACCTGAGAGGGACCCCAAATATCTGAATGGATGTAGTCTAAGGTATCTTTAGTCCTATGAACACCTGTACCAAAAGAAACTCTGTGCTGCTTGCCAAAAACACAATGTTCACAAAAGTCAAGCTTTCCTATTTTCTGGCCACAAAGCAAACCTTGCTTACTCAACATATATAGTCCTCTCTCACTCATATGCCCTAACCGCATATGCCACAAACGAGTGGTATCTAAGTCTGGGTCTTCTGACATTGACACAGCGACATCACCTGTCACCGTGCTACCTTGAAGGATATAAAGGGTATCCATCTTCTTTCCTTTCATCACAACAAGAGAGCCTTTGCTAACTCTTAAAACTCCACCTTCAGTTGAAAACTTATAGTCGTTGGAGTCAAGGGTGCCCAAAGAAATTAAATTTTTCTTCAAATCTAGCACATGCCGAACATTACTCAACGTCCTTACAATACCGTCATGCATTCTAATTTTGATTGACCCAATACAAATTGTCTTGCAGGGCGTGTTATTTCCCACTAAGACATTACCACCATCAATTGGTTGGTAAGTCACAAACCAGTCCCTGTGAGGACATATGTGATAAGAACAACCTGAATCAAGAACACACTCATCTCGTGAACGGGCATCAAGGACGGTAATTGAAAGAACCTCATGTGATGTGGAGGCTTTTTTTGCAACACTAACAACCGAAGATTTCTCATCTTGAGATTTCCTCCTTATATCTTCTTTTTCTTTGAGCATAAAACAATCTTTTTTATAGTGTCCAAACTTATGACAATAGTGACACTCAATATTTTTTCTTAACCTAGATTTAGATCTAGATTTTTCTCGAGATTTTTCTCGACCCTTCTCTGTACGACCACGGACGAACAAGCCTTCAGCTTGATCCTCACTTCTTACGACTGACACCTTTTGTCTTAACTCCTTAGAATGTAAAGTTGATTTGACATTTTCTAAAGAGAGTGTATCTCTACCATAGAGCATACTATTAACAAAATTTTCAAAGGAAGAAGGTAATGAGCATAATAAGATGAGAGCCTAATCTTCTTCATCTATTCTAACATCAATATTTTTAAATGCATGAGTATTTTATTGAGCTCATCTAAGTGGTCTTTAATTGGCGTACCTTCCTTCATGCGAAGGGTAAAGAGGCGCTGCTTCAAGTAGAGCTTGTTGGTCAGGGACTTTGTCATATACAAGCTCTCTAATTTGAGCCACAAACCGGCGGCGGTATCTTCATCAGCAACCTCCTGCAAAACTTCGTCGGCTAGACAAAGTTGTATGGCACTATGCGCCTTCATCTCGAGTTCTTCTTTTCGTCCTCGGACATGGATTCCGGCAACTTGTCCTTACCGGATAAGACTTTCAACAAGCCTTGTTGCACCAAGAGAGCCCGCATTTTGACTCTCCACAAACTGAAGCTATTTCTCCCGTCGAATTTCTCTACTTTGTACTTTGCCGAAGCCATCTCAATACCCACAAGAAGATAACCTGGCTCTGATACCAGTTTGTTGAAACAGTGGGCTTCTAATACAAGAGATGGCAAGTATAGAGAGAGACAGATAGCAATATAAAATGATAGAAACAGAGATAACAGCACACCAGTGTTTAACGTGGTTCGGTCAGTGTGACCTACGTCCACGGAGAAGACAGCAAGAGGAATCCACTAATCAAAAGGGGAGAATATAAGAGATTACAACTCAAATCTCACTCACCTAAGCCCAATGAAACACAACTCACTAGAGCTTAACAAAATGAAGATGAATGGTAAGAGAAAGGAAAGAATAATACAATATTTGGCAGCTCTCTCTTCTCACTTCCTTACTCCTTGAAATCTCATGCAATGTGGTGCCTATTTATAGGCAAAACCTTCAAACCCCTTCATCACTTCACCCTACACATACATCAAAATCATAGGGTGGCTATGATCTTTATAGGGCGGCTAAGATCTCAATATGGTGGCTAAGATCTTCATAGTGCGGCTATGATCTTTATAGGGTGGCTATTGATGGCTTTAGGATGGCTAGAGATTTCATAAGGTGGCTAAAATTATGATTTAGCTTATTCATTAAAGACATATCAACACAATTATATGTGTTAGTTAATTAGGATAATTCTATAACCATTACTTATTGATTGATTAACAATATTCCTGAATTTTTCTTATTTGTTTTCACAATCGTACTACTGCTATTCGAATTACCGGGCTACCAATACCTGCTACAGACCATGCTATTATGTTCAACCAAGCTGCCCTAATTACACAGTTGCTTATCCTACCTGGGGCACTGTTTATCGCGGCGGCGGCGGCGGCGGAGGAGGAGGAGGCGGCGGCAGAGGTGGAGGAGGCTGACAATCAACGGACCTTCCTACATCCGCATCTCCTAACAATCGATGTGATTCAGTTTGCATTCAAATAATTCAGCTTGTTGGTCTCTGTCTTGTGCGTGTTTGTGTGCGCGCCCTTCGGTTTGCTTTGCTTCTATGAATGAAATAAACAACATTGGCAGTGGATAAGAATAATTTGATTCGTGTTTCTATTTCAGATGTTTGGACTTGAATCATCAATGAACTCTACTAGTTCATGGCATATTCATAATATTTTTTTTTTGTTATTCGAGTCTCCTGATTAATATGACATTAATATAGTCCAAAAATTATTTCTAGTCAATTCAACTCAAGCATACAAATTAAGCCAAATATGAGATAATCCTAGAAAACACGCTTAGATTTCTTCTTCTTAACACAATTGCAATCAGAGATAAGGAGCTCTCAGCGTGGTTGGAATTGAATCCTTTTATCTTCTGTGGCTTGCTGCTATGATTAACCTACCCATCAATTCTACTATGATACGGATAAAATTTACATGGACAGAGTCAATCATCATGCAAGTGTCATTGTAGTACATGTTGGCCTAAAGGCCTTCCACCCTAGTTTTGATGATGATTAACTCATGTAGTTATGTTTACTAATAATCTCGTGTTGTTTAAGTTTCAGATCATTAACCAAGATATTAGTTGGTGATTAGCTTCAACAAGGAGTTTAGAAGCTTTTCATGTTGATTCCAGGGCCAAAGTTTCAAGATCACACATTGCCTAGCCCATGGATGGAGTTTTGGAGCAAGTCAACTTGAAGATGAAGATCATCAATAAGACTTAGGTATCCATAGTTTAGATAGTGTGTTTAGATCCAATTTGTAAAGCTTAGTATAGTTGATATGCTCAAGTGCACAACACACAAAAGTTTTATATTTTGGATTTGGTTTTCATGAATAGTAGATTAAAACAAGTTTACATGGTTTTTATGTATATTAGATGTGTTCAATATACATACATGCTTCATATCTTAAACAAACTTATTTTGATATGTCTATTCATGAGTTTTTAGGAAAATCAGATTTCCTATTGGAAAAATCAAGTTTGATAAAAATACAAGTTTTGGTTTTTTTTTTTGGTTTTCATGAATGGTAGATCAAAACAAGTTTACATGTTTTATATGTATAGTAGATGTTTTCTAGTTATACATACATGGTTTAACTTGCTAAACAAACTTATTTTGACTATCCTATTCATGTATTGAAAAATCAAGTTTGATAAAATACAAGTTTTTTTTTTGATAAAATTTGTAAGACTCAAAAATGAATTGATATGATTGATATATGTCTTGAAATTTTTATCACAAGTTTGTGTTTCAATACAAAATGTTAAAACAAGTTTTATGGGATTTTCAGAAAAGATAAAAGATTTTTATAAAATAATTTTCTCAGTTTTTCTGATCCAGTTTCTGGTCCAGGCTTCAACCAAGTCGACTAGCAGCCTGACTAGTCGACTAGGGCTGAGGTCGGTCGACCGGGCCGGTCGACCGACGTGCACAATTCTGTGCACGTTTGGAGCCAACGGGACGGTCGACCAGGACGGTCGACCGGTCTGAGAGCAGAGCTCTCTGTTTGTTTGGGTCGACCGGGCCGGTCGACTGTAGTTGCCCAACGGTCATATTCGACCGTTGGCGGTCGACCGGGCCGGTCGACCGCTGCCTGTCAGAACTGCCAGCTCAGCTCTAACGGCTAGTTTTGTATTGGGCCTATATAAATCCCATCTCTTTGGGTTTTTGGCCAAGATTTTCAAGGAGAAAAATTTCTAGTTTCTAAAGTGTTTAAAACAAGTTTTCAAAAGTGTTTTGGGCTTTAAACTTCCAATTTGATTTGTGTTTTGGGTTTTTGAAAAATCAAAGAAAACTAGTTTTTGGGATTTTGATTTGATCTTTCATTTTCTATCTTTTACAAGAACTTCCCAATTAGTTTTTCTTTGTTGCTTGTTTCCCAAAACACCTTGTTTCCACACTTGAGCTATCTACTATCCTAATCTATTAGGATCATTTGTTTTTGTGGAAAAAGAGAGAAAAAGAGAAGTTTTTGAGGTTAAGCCTCTAAGTTGTAAACCCTCCTTGCTTTTGTTGTATCCCTCTTTGGTAGAGGTTGATCGGAGTGGTATTGTGGTTGGATCCCTCTTCGGTAGAGGTGATTGTGTTTGTATTGGCTACGGGCCTTATCCCTCTTCGGTAGAGGTGGATTGTGGTTGTATAGCCTCGGTGGCTTTGTAAGGATTGAGAGAGGAGTTCGGTACTCCTATAGTGGATTGGAAATCCTACACGGTGGTGTAGGCGGGGATGTAGAGCTAGGGGCTCGAACCTCGAAACATATTCGTGTGTTTGCGTTTGATCCAATATCTCTCAACTCTCTCTCTCATTTATTTGTGCAAAGCATCATACATAACATCATATCATATTTGCTTGTGTTGAGCATAATTCATATCATACATATCTATTTGCTTGTGTTGCCTTACATATATTCTTATTGCTATTCATCCTTATTTGCTTGGCTTACTTGTGTGTGTGCCTAACTTATACTTAACCAACAAGAGCTTCACATAGCACCTCAACCCATTCAAGGGGAATCAAGAGGAGTTAGTCTAGAGCCCTTCACGGGGAATTCGGCTACACTTGTTGTGTTGTATTAAGTTTGTGCAAAATTTGCATTAGCTTCCGCATTTAGCGCACTTAGTTTTGCATTTAGTTTTAGATTAGCACAAACACCTATTCACCCCCCCTCTAGGTATTTTCTTTCAATTGGTATCAGAGCTAGTGCTCCTGATACTTAGGCTTAACATCCTAGGAGTGAGATCCATTTGCTTGCTAATCTATTGTTTGCATTTGCTTGTTTTGCACACATATAGTTTATCATGGCCTTCATGACCCCACCTATGTTTGACCCTTCCAACATTCATGTTTGGAAGATTAGGATGACCGTTTATTTACAAACCCTAGGTCATAAAGTTTACCTTGCCATTACCAAGGAATCCTTCCTTAGTGATAGCAATCATATAAGGGCCAATGCACAAGCCCTAGAGGCCATTAGAAGCACATTACCTAAAGATTATCTTATGTGTGTTTCTAACATTGATTCCGCCTTTACAGTGTGGAACAAATTGACAACAACCACCGCCACCTCCGAGCTTCAAGTGCAAATCCAAGAAGAGGAATATAGTAGAGAATCCGATTCACAATGCTTCATGGTCCAAGGGAATGACTCCCTTGAGGTACATTCGGAACCCCACTTGGATGATAGTGATGATTGCTCTAGTTCTTCATATGATGATTATGATGCTCATGCCTTAAATGAAGAACTATCTATTGTGTGTGAAAACTTAATAGAAAAATGTAAGATTTTGAAAAAGAAAAGTCTAGAAATTGAAAAAGAAAATAAAAGTTTGCATTCTAAACTTGATTGTGTTTTGCAAGAGAAGGTTGAGGTCTATAATGAAAGGGATGCATTGAGATCTCAATTAGATCTTGCACTTAAAGAAAATGAATTTTTAAAGTCTAAAAATAATTGTGAAACAATTTTGAAGAAAAATGAAAACTTATCTTCAAAAATTGATTTTGTTTTAAAAGAGAATGTTGATTTGAAAAATAAAATTATTTCCATTTCAAATGATTTGAATGGTTGTTTAAAAAAAAATGAAGTTTTGAAAAATAAGATTGATGAACATGTTTGCCATGCTAGGGTAGTTTCACCTAGATCACCCCTTGCATGCTCCACTTTTTCTTTGATTGAAAATGATATAAATTTAATGAAGAAGAAAATGGATTGTTTGGGCTCCACTATGAGCCAATGTGCTAAGAACCTACACGCTTGGAAACCTTGGTTCGTAAGAAACAAGTTCCAACTTTTATGCATGCACACCCTCCATGGCATACACATGCTCCACACGGACACCATCAACACATGTATGCTCATGTGTACACATGTACACATTGTGGCCGAAAAGGCCACCTTGCTAAATTTTGCTATGATCGTTTACATGTTGAGAATTTAGCAAAGAAGTTTGTTTGGGTTAGAGAAGGTACTAACCCCCATGGACCCAAGAAGATATGGGTACCAAAGATCACCCCTCCTATTATTTTTGATGTAGGTGTGGGCTCTCACAAGACGTGAGAGTGATGACACCTTGGAGTGGATGCGTTCCGGACTTTAAAGGAGATCAATTGGATGCATCACTTTCAAGGGAAGATTTGGTGGAGAGGACCACCTTTGTTTTGGAGAAATAGAGCGGTGCCCTCATTGGTTTTGGTATCGAATCTCTAACTCCTTATGTTTACATGCTTTCCATGTTTATCTTTCATAGCATGATTTGATGTTTAGTGATCATCATGAATATGCCATGTTAATTAGATTAGTGTTATACTTATTAGTTGGTTGAAACATCCATGTTTTATATGGACATATATTTTTGTGTTTTCACCTTGGTCAAACTAATTTGTATGACCTAGATCTAATGCACATGCATGTACATATTGATCATATATGCTTTGTAATTCATATCTTTGATGTTTATAGCATGTTTCATTATTTGGTGCTTATTATGATAATGCCATGTTTATTAGATCCTTGACATGCATGTATAGCATTTTGAGACACCCATGTTTATATGGACCCATATTTTATGTTCTCACTGTTTGTTTTAGCTATCATGTTTATCATAGGTTTAATAACATGTGGATTTGCATAATAATCATGTTTAAGTTTATCATGTTAATATTTATTGTGTTTTGATGCTTCATGTTAAGATTACTTGTTTAGATGTTAGTTTTCATTAAGACTAGGTATATATTCGTGCATATGTGGGCCACAAATAAATCTATATATGTTTGAGCTTGAATGCTTATTTGAACCCATTAGATGTGCTAGTATAGTCTAGTTTTGATGATTCATACATTTTAAACTTGTATTCTCATTTTTGAATTTGTTTTATGAGTTTTTCACTTCATGTATATGCTTGTATTGCCAAACTTTAAGATATACATGTATACCCCTTGAGTCATTTGCCTTTCATGCAAATCTATATATGGACTCAATTGTGTTTAGGGATATGTATGTATACTTATTGTGTTGACAATTCATACATATACCTTGAAATGAAATTTGTTTTGGTGAAGATTTTCTTGATTTTGTGTTTAATTATTTAACTTCATGTATATGTCTATCTTGTCCAAACTATTAGATATACATGTTTATCTTTTTTGAGCCACGTGCCTTAATGCATATATTTTGTGGACTCGTTATGTTTTGGATATGTATGTATACTTTAGTTTGTATTAGACATACATATGCCATGAAAGTTAAATAAGTTTTTGATGATTTTCATGTTTTTAAGTAATTTCTATTGGAAATGAAAATCTAGCTTTTCATGTCTTCAAGGAATTTCATATGAGCTTAATTGAATATTTTCATGATTGATGTGTGTCACATACCACTTGTTCACTCACTTTATTAGTTTACTCATGATTTGTTTTCATGAGAATTTGAATGAGCTTTATGGACTTTGAGTGTTTAGTGATCATGTGATTTACATGTGTTTCATGAAAAATAATTTTGTTTTATTCCCTGCTTGAAGGATTTCGTACTAGTTTAAAAGTTTTTCCATTTGACTAGTTCGTATTCTTCAATTTAGTAGTGATTTTCAAACAAAACTATATTTTCAAATCTATTTTTGAAAACCCCTACCTTCCAAGGGCGGATGGATGGGAGATCATGTTCATGTATGCTTTACTATGAAAATCATTTTAAACTTGATCATGATTGGGAGGATTAGTTATATGAGTTATACCATGCTTTTATTGGTGTGTCAATTGGTATCATTGAACTCCTTCAATTGGTATCATTTTGATCTTTTTGTATACTCATATGTTTATTGTGTATGTATATTTTCAATTGGTATCATCTATTGGTGATTGGTACTCATTCTATTTCATACACATATACTTGTTTTATTTGTGCTTAAGATATAAATTTTTCACAAAATCTTATTTATGCTAGTGCTTGAGCTTCAATTTTGTTTTAATTGATTACTTTTAAATTGGTATCAAGCCCATGCATCATTTTAGTTGGTATTTCATAAAGGGGGAGAAAAATTTAATTTTGTCTTTCAATTGGTGATTTTTCAATTGGTATTTGTTTCCCACTCCCTTACTTTATGATTGAAAATTTCATTTTGGTATCATATGTTTAATATGAAAATTATTTACAATTGGTATCAAAATTTTGTTTAAACATTCAAAATTTATTATGTTTAATATCAATTGGTATCAAGATTTTTCATGTGTTATTGTTTAAAATTGATATAAATATTTTTCTTGTTTGTTTTCTTTTCAATTGATATCCAAATGGATTGTCACCCCTTATTGATCTTGTTTTTGTTTTTAGACAAAAAGGGGGAGAACATTGTTTTATTATTTTGATTGACATAATAGGGGAGAAAGATTTTTACCCCTCATTATTATTTATTGTTTTGATTGTTTACCCCTTTGTTGATGATTGACAAAAAGGAGGAGAATAATTTGGTGTTTATATATGCATACTTATGTTTTTACATATATTAAGTTTTATTGGTATCTAGAGCATCTAGTGTTTTTGTTAATATTTTATTAATTTAATTGGTAACTAGAGCTTCTAGAACATGTGTTTGTGTTTTATGCATATTGATGCATACATGTTTATGAACATTCATTGCATATATCTTATTTGTTTATGCTTATTTGTTTATGCATGAGTTAAGGGGGAGCTTCTTTGAAGCTTAACTTTAATCCATGCATATATAACTCCATGAGTTTTGTCATCATCAAAAAGGGGGAGATTGTTGGCCCAAAGGCCTTCCACTCTAGTTTTGATGATGATTAACTCATGTAGTTATGTTTACTAATAATCTTGTGTTGTTTAAGTTTCAGATCATTAACCAAGATATTAGTTGGTTATTAGCGTCAACAAGGAGTTTAGAAGCTTTTCATGTTGATTCCAGGGCCAATGCTTCATGATCACACATTGCCTAGCCCATGGATGGAGTTTTGGAGCAAGTCAACTTGAAGATGAAGATCATCAAGAAGACTTAGGTATCCATAGTTTAGATAGTGTGTTTAGATCCAATTTGTAAAGCTTAGTATAGTTGATATGCTCAAGTGCACAACACACAAAAGTTTTATGTTTTGCATTTGGTTTTCATGAATAGTAGATCAAAATAAGTTTACATGGTTTTTATGTATATTAGATGTGTTCAATATACATACATGCTTCATATCTTAAACAAACTTATTTTGATATGTCTATTCATGAGTTTTTAAGAAAATCAGATTTCCTATTGAAAAATCAAGTTTGATAAAAATACAAGTTTTGATTTTTTTTTTTTTGGTTTTCATGAATGGTAGATCAAAACAAGTTTACATGTTTTATATGTATAGTAGATGTTTTCTAGTTATACATACATGGTTTAACTTGCTAAACAAACTTATTTTGACTATCCTATTCATGTATTGAAAAATCAAGTTTGATAAAATACAAGTTTTGTTTTTGATAAAATTTGCAAGACTCAAAAATGAATTGATATGATTGATATATGTCTTGAAATTTTTATCACAAGTTTGTGTTTCAATACAAAATGTTAAAACAAGTTTTATGGGATTTTCAGAAAAGATAAAAGATTTTTATAAAATAATTTTCTCAGTTTTTCTGACCCAGTTTCTGGTCCAGGCTTCAACCAAGTCGACTAGCAGCCTGACTAGTCGACTAGGGCTGAGGTCGGTCGACCGGGCCGGTCGACCGACGTGCACAATTCTGTGCACGTTTGGAGCCAATGGGACGGTCGACCGGGATGGTCGACCGGTCTGAGAGCAGAGCTCTCTGTTTGTTTGGGTTGACCGGGCCGGTCGACCGTAGTTGCCCAACGGTCATATTCTGACCGTTGGCGGTCGACCGGGCCGGTCGACCGCTGCCTGTCAGAACTGTCAGCTTAGCTCTAACGGCTAGTTTTGTATTGGGCCTATATAAACCCCATCTCTTTGGGGTTTTGGCTAAGATTTTTAAGGAGAAAAATTTCTGGTTTCTAAAGTGTTTAAAACAAGTTTTCAAAAGTGTTTTGGGCTTTAAACTTCCAATTTGATTTGTGTTTTGGGTTTTTGGAAAATCAAAGAAAACTAGTTTTTGGGATTTTGATTTGATCTTTCATTTTCTATCTTTTACAAGAGACTTCCCAATTAGTTTTTCTTTGTTGCTTGCTTCCAAAAACATCTTGTTTCCACACATGAGCTATCTACTATCCTAATCTATTAGGATCATTTGTTTTTGTGGAAAAAGAGAGAAAAAGAGAAGTGTTTGAGGTTAAGCCTCTAAGTTGTAAACCCTCCTTGCTTTTGTTGTATCCCTCTTTGGTAGAGGTTGATCGGAGTGGTATTGTGGTTGGATCCCTCTTCGGTAGAGGTGATTGTGTTTGTATTGGCTACGGGCCTTATCCCTCTTCGGTAGAGGTGGATTGTGGTTGTATAGCCTCGGTGGCTTTGTAAGGATTGAGAGAGGAGCTCGGTACTCCTATAGTGGATTAAAAATCCTACACGGTGGTGTAGGCGGGGATGTAGAGCTAGGGGCTCGAACCTCGAAACATATTCGTGTGTTTGCGTTTGATCCAATATCTCTCAACTCTCTCTCTCATTTATTTGTGCAAAGCATCATACATAACATCATATCATATTTGCTTGTGTTGAGCATAATTCATATCATACATATCTATTTGCTTGTGTTGCCTTGCATATATTCTTATTGCTATTCATCCTTATTTGCTTGGCTTGCTTGTGTGTGTGCCTAACTTATACTTAACCAACAAGAGCTTCACATAGCACCTCAACCCATTCAAGGGGAATCAAGAGGAGTTAGTCCAGAGCCCTTCACGGGGAATTCGGCTACACTTGTTGTGTTGTATTAAGTTTGTGCAAAATTTGCATTAGCTTCTGCATTTAGCGCACTTAGTTTTGCATTTAGTTTTTAGATTAGCACAAACACCTATTCACCCCCCCCCCCTCTAGGTGTTTTTTTTTCAGTACAATGATAAATTTTTTTTGCAGTGGATGAGAGATCTGAGGTTCGATCAACTTGCACCAAACTACAACTTATATTTAAAAAAAAAAAAAACCAAACGACATTTAACAATATGGTTAAAATATTAGATCCAAATCTCTCTTGGGTCATAACTGGATGCTAATGCCAATTTGTTACTGAAAATAAATAAGTAAATGCACATATACAAAGTTCAAAATTTTTTTTCACACTCAAAGATAGGTAGAAACTCAACTTTTTGTTTATGTACTTGATCGATGAGTTAGTTTCACTCAGGTCTTGATAATCACATGTGGACGGTCTTAAGAAATCTAAGACGTGCTTGAGAATTCAAATCCAAATCCAACAAGGTATTAAATGTCGATAGGGGTGGAACCAGAAATAAATTTTGGGTAGGCTACAATCTTTTATAAAATATGCTTGGGCAATATACGAATTTGTCAAAAGAATAAAACAATATTCTCTATTAAATATGGGGCGGAATCAGGAATAAATTTGTCAAAAGAACACCAAACTAGAAGAAGGTTTAAGACAATATATGAAAAAATAAGCTGTAATCCGACATAGAATGTGGAGACTATCTAGCGGGCACCCATGGATCTTAACCAAACTCGATGCAATCAATAACCAATCATATAACAAGACTTTAATGGCTCATTAGCTGCATAATTAGTTAAATCTGAAATATCAATAATTAAAGATCAAACACCTTATAATAAGTAAATGTAAGGAAACCTGCATCGAATTTTCTTCGAAACCTTTCACTGAGTCGATGGTTAATTTCAAGTCGCTCTAAGTTATCATTTTTTTATTTACAGGCCGGCAATGAATTAATCCATTAATAAGTAGATTAGAGATGACTTCTCAAGTCATTTTATATTCTCCTTTGCCCCCTCTTGTATTTTTTTCTATAAATTCAGTCCCTAACCTCATCCAAAATCACCACAGAACCACAAGGAATTCATCATTGCCTACAGAGATTAGGGAAATGGTGATCCCCTCTCTCTACTCTCATTTTCTTTGAATAATTTTTTTTTCCCTTCTTCGTCTTCTTCTTTTTTAATTTAAAAAAAAAAGGAGAGATTAAGTGGAATAAAGCCACCATGTTTTGCATTAAAGAGCTAATATAATTTTTAATTACATGCTTGTTGAAGCTACTTAGTGGTTAGTTAATACTGGTTTATATATATTTCTGTTGTTTAATTCAATTGTATTGTTGTGGTTAATTAGGGGCATTGCATCCGGACTAGCTGCTTCGTAGTTTACAGGGGTGGTGGTGGAGGTGGAGGAGGAGGAGGAGGAGGTGGCGGCGGCGGTGGGGGAGGTTGCGGCGGCGGCGGCGGCGGCGGTGGTGGAGGAGGTAGAGGGGAAACTGTTCTTGACATCTAATGGAGGAGCTTCTTGAATCATCATCGGCCTGCCTAGTTTGTCCCAAAAGCGTTGCATCTCCCCGTTGTTTTCCAATTTCCTTGTCGATTGTTTCCTGTTTCCAAGTGTGTGCTGCTTCGTAAGACTGCGGTTGCTTCGTCTCTCACTTTGTGATGTGAGTTCGAGTATTATAACGAGCATCGCAAAACTATCATGTTATGTCATGCTTTGAATAAAATTTGCATCGTATCTTCTGTATTCTATCACTTGGCATATTTTCACCACCTCAAAAAGTCTACTTCACTGTAGCTCTTTCCTTCTAAGAAGAACACTGTCTAATGTTACGGACAAATGGATCCAACCTCATATGCTTAGACTGTGTATTGGATCAGATCCCACATGCCGATATTTCTTGAATCCACTGTTACCACTGTTTCAAAATTCCTCGCACTCTCTCTACTCTCTACTTCTACAACAACAAAGGGAAAATACCTACAGCCACCTCTTATTCTCGCAAGAGATATTTATAAATAAAAAGTTGGAGACCATCGATAGAGCTGACAACTGTTCAAATTCAAGTTGGAACCTACAATCTACATGCAGATTCCTTGTAAATTTGTATGATTCATTAGCAAATCATGTATGCACCAGGCATCATCAGGTGTTTCATTTTCGCTCATGACTTATGAAAGTTTCTTCCTCCCGCTTTGATGAGGTTTCTTTCCTCCACTAGAAAAAACATGATGCAAGCCTTCTGATTTTCTTAAAATATTAAAAAAATGAAAAAAAAATGAGAAATGAAAAAGAAAAAAAACTAGCAAATCTTAAGCTACTAAAAAAAAAAAATTTAGATACTACTTGAGAACTCAAACAGGACAATTTACCGTACTCAGAAGCCCAACAGTTCTCCCAAAGGACAATGTGTATTAAAGTCAAATAGAAATCGGTAAGATTTTCTTATTCAAATGTGTTTTTTCACTTTTATTTTCTTAGAGATATTAGATATAATTAAATATGATTAAATAATCTTATGCAATTATATTTAGAAAAAGCATTTAATATTTAAATAAGTTAATTAAACACTAACAACTTTTGTCGAGTTACCAATAGACAATAAGAATCCATATCTGCATTCAATAAGGATCCATGATCTAGCTACTAAATTATCTGACATGATTTAATTTTTAAATCTATGGTTATAAGATTCATGTTCTTTTGGAAGACAATTTTGAAAATTAGTGAACAAGTCGCAAACTGTAGGAAAAATGAATCAATACCTGAATTATTTTTGGCATGACATGACATCTATAGTACCACCCTTATATTTCTCTATTGTCATGTTGAAATTTTACCGATTAATTCTTAAATGTGTAGGATTATTCTCAAAGGCTGAACTTCTGAGTAGCATAATTTAAAAATAAAAGAAGAAGAGAAAAAACTCAAATTTTCTATAAAACAATGAACATAAAAAGAGGAGAAGACGTCTCTGAAGCTGATGTAAGAAAGTATCACAATGGAAAAGGGTGAAAAGACCTCAACAACGTCAATGTTTTTGAGTCATTTCTTAATTCTCCTCTCTGGAACCCTTAATCTCATCCAAACTGATCTAAGCACGAATTGTCATGAAGTATATTGACGAAGATGAGAAAATCCGAACGTTAATTGTCGAAAGACATCCGTTCAAGGGGGTAGAGAACTATTTCACAGACTCCCTCCTATACTAAAATTCTCTGGAGACAAGTAAGAATCCCCAGCCAGAGGAACCAGACTCTGGTAATGAAGCTGACACTAAATCAGAGGCAGAGGAAGAATATCTTTGGGAGCTGAACCCACTTGTAACGAACATTAATAAGCTCATGTTAATAACCCCACCAATGATGTAGGCGAGTGGTATATTAATGAAGATTTAGATTTGACTTACTTTTCTGTGTTGGCTTCTGATTTTGTGCCATTGGACACTAGTACCGATGTGGATGATGACCCCTGGTCGGCAATAGATGCTTTGACATCATTTATGTATCGGTGAGGTCATCCCTCACAGTGTATCAAGATGTCAATGAAGCGCAGGGATCATTATTCATGATCCCAGCAAAACACAAAGGCCAAAAACTAATTCTTTTCAGAAGAATGAAGTCCGAATTGATGCCTCGCGAAGACTCAGAAAGCGAGAACGAATCCCCTCAATTCTCCGATTATGAGCTAAATGTACTCAGAATGTTGGAGAACATGTGGTATGATTTAACAAAGGGTCATAGCTTGAACTTTGGCAAAGGAAGGAGAACATTGCTTCGATCCTTCGTTCCAAAAGGAAAAGACCCCTGATTATTATCAATGAACTCGCAGAGGGTTGGGCTATGTGTCAACTCCAATTCCGTCAGCCTCTGAGTCTGCACTCGTCAGGCACATCATCGTGGGAGTCAGATATCAGTGTCGGCAACATCTTTAAGAATTTTCCTTAAACATGGTTTCAATAAGTCACCTGGAGGATGGAGATGAAGAAATGATCCATTTGGATGCAGATCCTTAGATCAAACACCTAAACACTCTCTGGGATATTTGTTTCGAACAACGTGAACCACCCACATAGGATAAGATCACTCAGATCAATCTGAGAGATGAGGCTAGTCCTAATCCCATCTTTATAAGCGAAAGCTTATCACCCTCCGAGAAGGAAGATCTAATATCTCTTGTACGGGAGTATATGGATATTTTCGCTTGGAATTGCGAGGACATGACTGGGCTTGATCCTCGAGTGGCTATGCATCGCCTCGACATTAATTCAGACGTGAAACCAGTCAAACAGCAGCAGCGACGGTCCGTCCAGAAATAATGGAAGCAATCCAGTCGGAAGTCAAAAAGCTCATAAACTCTGGCTTCATGAGGGAGGAGTAACACCCCGATTGGGTAGCCAATATTGTCCCCGTTACCAAGAAAAATGGGAAAAATCCTAATTTGTATTGATTTTCGCGATCTAAATGAGGCTTGTCCAAAAGATGAATTCCCCTTCCCGATTATGGAACATGATCGACAACACGTGTGCGTTTGAACGGATGTCCTTCATAGACGGATTCTCGGGATACAGTTAAATCAAGATGTACCTGATGATGAAAAGCATATATCTTTGAGGACGCCTCTGGGGGTGTACTGCTATACTGTCATGTTCTTTGGATTAAAAAATTTAGAAGCAACATACCAGAGAGTTATGAATGTAATTTTTTACGAGCACGTACACAAAACAGTGGAATGCTACATCAACGACATTGCAGTAAAAAGCTGTGCCAAGGGCGATCACATAGCAGATCTGAAGACGGTATTCGACATCATGCGGGTGCGTCAACTGAAAATAAACCCCACTAAATCCTTCCTGGGGGTAGCTAGTGGTAAATTTCTAGGATTTATTGTGACATACAAAGGAATCCACCTCGATCCAAAGAAAGTCCGCGCTGTCCAGGATATGCAACCTCCAAGGAACCTCAGGGAGCTTAGAGGGGTGCAAGCGTGATTAGCGTGCATCTGGAGATTTATCTCAAATCTCTCGATAAGATGCCAACCCTTCACCAAATTAATGAAGAAGGGTGTCTCATTCATTTGGGACGATGCTTGCCAACAAGCGTTCGAGGAAATCAAACGATACCTCACGCAGCCACCTGTCCTTACAGCTCCGGTTTCAGGAAAACCTTGCCTGATATATGTTCGAGCGATGGATTATTTCTTAGGAGCTTTGCTAGCCCAGAATAATGATCAGGGACACGAGCAGGCAATCTATTATTTGAGTAGAAACTATGATCGGAGCCGAACATCGATACAACCTGATCGAAAAAGAATGTTTGGCATTGGTGTTCGCCGTCCAGAAAATGCGACATTACTTAATGGGCCAAACCATACAAGTCGTATCAAAAGTCAATCCTTTAAGGTTGCTTATGACAAGGCCATTGTCGCTGAATGGTCGACTGGCAAAATGGGCCATACTGCTCTCCCTATATGAGATGCAATTTCTAGCACAAAAAGCCGTAAAGGGATAAGCGGTGGCAGATTTTCTAGCTGAACATCCAGATCCGAGAGTGACCAAAGTTTATGAGGATCTCCCAGACGAGGTCGCTGAAGTTTGCCTGACCCAGACGTCTTTCAAAGGATAGGTGTGGCAGCTCTTCTTCGACGGTGCAACAAGAACTCCTCCACATCGTAGCAGGAGTGAGGGTAGTCCTTGTCTCCCACAAAACTACGTGAACTCTCGTGAATTCTCATTAACTGAGCCATGTTCTAATAATGTAGCGGAATACAATGCTCTCTTGATCGGAATGCAAATCGCTGATGAGATTGGCGTTAAAAATCTCGAAGCATATAGTGATTCAAAACTCATCGTTAATCAAGTTCGCAGAGAGTACGAAGTCAGACATGAAGACTTAGTACCCTATTACAACGCAATTATCTACATGGCTGAGAGGTTCAGAAACTTTTACATCGACCATATACCCCGCCAGCAAAATGCGCGTGCAGATGCACTGGCATCTTTTGCTGCTTCGTTGGCTCTTCCAACTGGAGTAGTAGAGAAAATATTCGTCTACAGCCATGACTTATACTGTCCAAGATTCTCTTTAAAAATCACCAAAAGCCGACAGGAGACCGTCAAGTCAAAGAAGCTCTAGAGACTTTAACAGGTCCAGAACTCAGGGACTGGCAATTTTCGTACATTGACTACGCATTGTACGACTTTCTTCCTGATGATCCTAAAGAGGCAGCTGTCGTTAGAAGGAAAGCCCCTAAATTCTACTATAATGCGATCATGCGAACACTGTACCGCCGATCGCATGATGAGATTCTCCTTCGCTGCCTGTCACAGAAGGAGGCATAGGAAGTATTCAAAGAAGCACATGACGACATGTATGGAGCTCATCAGCCTGGCCCGAAACGTGGGATTCGACTCTGAAGTCTGGGATATTATTGGCCAAAGATGATCCCCGACGCCATCACTTACGCCAAACGATGTCATGCCTGTCAGGTCCATGGTGACTTCATCCATCAAGCACCAGGACATTTTCGCTCTACAACTTTAACCTGGCCATTTGAGATGTGGGGAATGGACGTGGTTGGCCCTATCAGCCTACCTTCATCTAAAGGACATCGTTCATCTTAGTTATAACCGATTACTTCTCTAAATGGGCTGAAGCTATTCCCTTGAGGGAGGTAAAGGCATCTGACGTGATCAAATTCATTAAACATCACGTCATTTACCGCTTTGGTGTGCCATGACGGATCGTTCATGATAACGGGCCCCAGTTCGTCAGCCAAGCTTTTCAAAGGTTCTGCAACAAGTTCAGAATCCAGAGCGTGTCTTCGACAGCATACTATCCAGCCGCTAACGGCCTTGCAGAAACTTTCAATAAGACTATTAGAAAACTTCTCAAGAAATTCATCTCGACAAGCCAATGTGACTGGGACGATAAATTAGGTAAATGCTTATGGGCTTATCGCATGATGGTTTGGACCCCGACGAAAGCAACACCATTTTCTTTGGTATATGAGTGTGAAGCTATACTCCCATTAGAAGTCCAGATCTCATCTCTAACGCGTCGCCTTGACAACAGAGATGACAAATGAGGAGAAACATCGACTGCGACTCCAAGAGTTGGAGGTTTGGATGATAAACGCCTACAAGCTCAAACAACATCGAGCTCTATCAAGCTCGAATTACCAGAGCCTTCAACAAGAAAGTTAAGGAGCGGACTTTCAAAAAAGGTGACCTTATCTTAGCCGTCAGAAGACCCATAGTGATGACGCATAAGACCAAAGAAAAATTCCAAGCTAAATGGGAAGGACTATTTGTAGTAGAGTCGGTCTACTCAAATGGTGCACACCGTCTCACAACCCCAGACGGTGATATGATCATGATGCCGATCAACGGCAGATTCTTGAAGAAATACTATCCTCGATAGCATTCTTCTCTTGATCAGGTTAATACTACACCTCTGATCAAAACCCCAGATCCAAGATGTTTGGGGGAACGCCAAAGAAAAGCTTCTTTCTTCCTCCACTGGATCACATCACGATCGATCAACGTCGAGCCGATCGAGCGCTGGTTACATCATGATGCATAATGTAAATATTGAAGAAGAAATAAAGTGCAAGACTTCAGTTTTAACTTTGTTACTCTTCTCTAGTGTACCTATGGACATCTGATTCCTCCAATGGTTAAGAATAGAGAAAAATGTTGGCTTTTAAGTTCAACATAAGTCTTCAACAACTCATCATGCTGAAGGAAATAGCATGACTAGCCCAACTCAAATGGTAATTAGTAAAGGTACACCAAATCCGTTGATAACCGAGGGTTTGCTAAAAATCCTAAGGGACTTGGTTCCATCCTTTCCTCCAGAATCTCCTACTAATTCTCTTCCATAGAATGGTAGGGCCACAAAAAAAGACCTAGGCTCATTTCTCCAACAAAATAAGCTAGGACTTGTCACGTTAACAGTAAACCTCTGACAAGTCAAATTTTCCGATCCCCAACAGATTCAATCAAGTTAATATAACCTCTGATAACGAAACTCATTTAAAATCTCCACTATTATATTAATATTACACCTCTAGCAGTGAATCTCCGATGTCCCTAGGAAATCAATGATTGTTACGTTAATATTACATCTCTGATAATTCGTTTTATTTTTCATCAAAGTCCCTACCAATTCTCCTCCATAGAACGACAGGTCCAAAAGCTCAATCACTGATATATTAATACTACACCTCTAACAGTGAAAAGTTTTAACACTCCCCAGCGAGTACGAACTTCACTTGTCTCTCCCTTGTATGGAGTCACAAGTCTTCAAAATTGCTCATATCGTAAATCAATTCTTGTCAAGTTAATGCTACACTCTGATATTCCAAACTCCACTTGTCAATTCTCATCAATAGAATCACAAGTCCTCAAAAAATTGCTCATATCGCAAATCAATTCTTGTCAAGTTAACACTACACCTCTGACATTCCAAACTCCACTTGTTAATTCTCATCAATAGAATGACAAGTCCTCAAAATTGCTTATATCGCAAATCAACTACTGTCATGTTAACATTACACCTCTGACAAATTACTGTTAAGTTTAACATCACAAGTTTAACACCACACCTCTAACAGTGATTAAGTTGCTGCCAAGTTCAATATTAAATCTCTGACACACTTATCCTTAGGCTTCCATATCAAAGCTGAGATGAGCGATGCTAAGTTCAACATCAAATCGCTTACGTCCAGTTCATTGTTAAGTTCAACAATACACCTATGACAATGACTTTCCCTCGAACTTCCCTATCGAAGTCGAGATGACTAATACCAAGTTCAAAATTACACCTCTAGCATTACCTTCATTGGCAAGTTTAATACTACACCTATGACAGTGATATTTTCAGTTTTCCCAAATGAAGTTGAAATTCCCGTTGAGTAAAGTTAATATCACACCTCTAGCTTACATTCTTGTCAAGTTAATACCACACCTCTGATAAGATCTGATTCAACCCGTTAAGTTAATATTACACCTCTAACGGTAAAAATTCTCCTAGATCCCCCACAGGTCTATTCTCACTTGTATTCTCGTCAACAGAACAACATGTCTACTTAAAAGCGCTGTTAGGTTAATATTACACCTTTAACAGTGTTTCCATCAAATTCCCAACTAAGTCCTAATTACATTAATACTAAACCTCTGATGAATACTCAGTCATAATCCTCCGTGGGGATGAAAACTTTACTTGTCATTCTCATTCATGGATTGGCAAGTCCACAGAAACTATTCCACTCCTGTCAAGTTAATATTAAACCTCTGACAGTAATCTTCAATTCCTGAAAAGGAATTTTTCCCCAACTTTGACTTGCTAAGTCAAATATCGCATTTCTAGCAAGTTAAGAGTTCCTACTTCTATTTATCTGATTTTCAATGCAAAAAGGAATTCAAGACATATAAAAAAAGTGTCGCTTTTATTGATATTCAAACATATGAAAGTGATATAAGGCGCTCTTTTTATACAATAAGATTGAATGTTACAACAAAGGAGTACAAAGAAGTCCTTATCGCTCAGTGAAAGGTCGCACTCACTCCTCAAAACATCTACACCTCTCTAGATTCAAGATGTTTAGAAGAACACCAAAGAGGAGCTTCTTTCTTCCTTCACTGGGTCATATCACAGTTGATCAGTGTTGAGCCGATCGAGCGCTGGTTATATCATGATGCATGATGTAACCATTGAAGAAGCTCATCACTCGTTAAGAATAATGATGTTTCTCGAGGTCGAAATGCAAGGGAGCATTCTGATTCCACCCGACCAACTGGTGTGGATCGTAATCCTTCGCTTAATGGCAGATTTTGCCATCAGAGAGGTGGATCTTCTTTAATCAAAATTGGCAAAGGGAGGATCCGAGACCTTACTGGTGACGTCCTCTTTCCTGGGGTCTTCAAAGCTGCCATACCCACCACCATACCCACTGTGACCATGACAAACCTGAGGCATTACTGATGCGTCATGTCCAATAAGGCCTTGATGTGTATCAGTAACTGCGCGGATCCTCCTCGCCCATGTACAGGAGCTTCGATTTCCGAGTGCTTGCCGACCGAACAGGCTGGCCGGTCGAAATATTCTCCCATAAGCCCAGCAAAGACGTAGAAGACTGACTGAGGCTGCCAGAACCTGTAAGGAACAAAGGGCCAAGGGTTAAAATTCTGTGAAGACAGAAACAGAAAATCTAAGGTGCAAACGCAGGACTAAAGTTAAGAACTCTAGACGCGAAGTTAACCGGTGCAGAGAATATGGATCCAAATATAGTCTGGTTTTAGACTTGCGTCCAAGATGTGAAGATGTGAGGAATAAATCAAAAATGCATATGTGGGTCTTAAAAAACTGACTGAGGTAACTGTAAGATGCAAAGTTTACCACACTCGTGTCTGAGACGCAGGGCTTGCCATATTCGCGTCCAGAGATCTCAAAAGAGCAGACTTAAAATTCTCTAAGTCAAGAACCCCAAACGCGAGCTTCATATACAAAACTCGCATTTGAAGATCTAAACGCAGAGTTTATCACACTCGCGTCTGAAGAACTTTAGACTTAGATTTTGAAGTCAATAAGCTTGCATTTCATCAGGAAGTCTGAAAGGCGCGTCTACCGAACACGGGCGCATCAATCAGATTTCAAGAGGAAATCAAGAGATGGAATCTCTTCAATGGACGCGGAAGACAGAACTTCAGGAAGACTGAGTATTTCATGGTAAAAGACAGTTCCTACCTGAGAAAGAATTCTCCAGAAGTTGGACTTTATTTGTTAAGGCACAACTTAAGAATTGGACTTTATTCATCAAGGCACAGCCGTAAAAGCACTTAAAGTAATGCTTTTTGATTTTGAAATCACTTGACAGTGATAAATTTCAGAGAAAATTAAAGGAAAGTATGGAAGCTTTGGGTTCTTACTGTTCATCAGAGCACATGCCCTTGAAGGAAAGACAGACAATCAAGACGAAGTCCTTCAGAGCGCATGCTCGCAAAGAAAAATAGTCTAGATAAATGACTGTTAAGAGGCTGAGGCCTATTTATAGGCAAGCCATAAGGCTTATAATTAATGACATAAAAATCAAAACCATCAGTCTTAATGCCTGCACAAACATCAAGTCCAATGCGAAGGTGACACGTGGATCGTTACTCCGGAAACACCAATAACACAAGTCCCCAACCGTCAACGCCGACTTGACATTTAAAGATCCAACAAAATCTTTAAGATGGATTGCATATGACGCTTTAGAGTTGCGTCCTGGAGTTTGCGTCTATTCACAAGATATGAAGGCTGTGTCCCGAAGTCCGCGTTCTTACATAGACTTAAAGGCCGCGTCTTTTCATAAAGAACCACAACCACATCTCCTTAAGCGATCCAGAGCTGTGTCCTCTTAGTGATTCGGAGCCGCATCTCCTCAATAAACTAGGATCATGTTCCACAACAATTCAGAGTTGCGTCCTGAAGTTCGCGTCCATTCACAAGACTTGAAGGCTATGTCTCGAAGTTCGCGTTCGTGCACAGACTCAAAGGCTGCATCCATAAGTCCGTGTCCTTTCACAAACCTGAAGGCCGCATCCCCTTTATCAAGAATGCAGGTTCGCGTCTCAGAGCCGCGTCCTCTCAGGGGGCCAGAGTCACGCCTCTCTTGAGCCAGATCCGCGTCCCTGCCAAACAGCTAAGATTTGCGCGTCTTTCTTGATGAGTCAGAACTGCGTCTCCATCAACAGTTCAGAGTCACGTTTTCATGTCCGCATCTCCACTACAAATAAGAGCCGTGTCTCAATCATGAACTCAGTACAGCCAGAGTTTATCATTCATGGCCATATCCTAACAAAATGACTAAGGACTGCGTTTTCACAAATAGTCAAAGGTTGCGACTATGAAAGTTGCGTTCATTCAGGCAACAAAGAGTCCGTCTAATTCTCAAAGACAAAGAATGGATAAAGACGAGACAAGAATTTGAGAACTTTTATTATTGACTCAAAAATGATAAAAGTAACACACACTCTTATTTGACAAATGGAGTGTTATGGAAAAAATGGGGAAATACAAAAAGGAGAACGAGGCTAATGATCCTGCTCTGCTAAAAAATGGATCCGTTCCCGAAGGCATTGTATCTCCTGCTGACGTGCCTTCTCGGCTTCCGCCAGAGCCTAAACCCGCAACTCTTTCTCTGACAAGAATCTCTTCGTAGACAGCTGTGACTGAAGAGACTCCAACCTGGAGAAATGAGCAACTAGATTTTCTTGAATATGCACCTTGGCAGTTTCCAGCTCTTCCAGCTTCTTTCTGGCAATAGCAAGTTTCTGCTCGTTGACTTGAATCAAGGCTTGCGCCTTAGTAATAGCAACCGGAGCAGTAGCGATAACTTGTGTAACAGTCCCAGATAGATAGCATATGATTTGGCCAATGATTTCGAGAATGTTAAGTCCCCTTATGCTTAACAAAATTTTGACAGCACCTCCCCTAATTATTTCCATTTTCTCATGATACAAGATATAACTTTTGGCTCACAACGGCCTACTTATTTCAGTTAACAATTTCAGCCTACTCGGCTTACTTAGCAATGGATGCAATATGTGCTTCATACCCAATACACAGTTCTTTTTACATACATCCACATCATGACCCTACACAGGCAAACTTTTGGTTCATAATATTAATAGCTTCAATTTCATACATCATGTCACCCAGACGAATCTTCCTGTCTAGGTTCCCAAAATATTACATAACCTTAAGTTCCCCAAAATTAAAATGTATCACCCAAGACAAGATACATGTAATAAGTGTTCCATACGCAAAAGTTAGAACGGTAGCAAATAAGCATACAAGCGAGGATAACTTAGCAAAAAGGAAAACTAAAGCGGATGGTATGTCGTTCCTCCTTCCGCTAAATCCAATGGGCTAAACCGGTCTTTTACCTTTGTCCAAACCTGAAATAGGTGGAAGAAAATAAAATGAGCTCGACGGCTCAATGAGTAAACCATGCTAGGAATATACTAGTATAGGCCTTCATAAGTCAATACATTTTAGGAGAGGTATTTTGCATTTAAGACTAATATGCGATGCAACTTCCTCTTTCACTTGCTTTACCTTAGACTCCATCACTAATGATTTAGATGTTTCAATTACCATGAGTTTTATCATTCCATATGCCAATTCAAAATGAATTACTTACATGTAGGTGCATGTAAACATGTGTATACGTATACATCTAAACCAACCAGTTTACCACTTTATTAAATCATAACATCCTCGGCTTAACATACATACCAAAGTGAGACAAAGTTTAACAGTTCGCTTTAGGTGAAGTATTTATGCATAATTCTGTAATCTAGAGTCAATTCACCATCTTCCCCCTCCTACCGGCACCCGCCCGGCCCCTTCCTTCATTTAGCATATGCGTAAACATATATTATTAAGTCCCCGTCTTCCCCCTCCTACCGGCTCCCGCCCGGGCCCTTCCTCCATTTAGCATATACATATACATATACATATATATATACATACATATAATGAATAAATCTCCATCTTCCCCCTCCTACCGGCTCCTGCCCGACCCCTTCCTCCAAAAGATACATATACATATAAGGAATAAATCTCCGTCTTCCCCCTCCTACCGGCTTCCGCCCGGCCCCTTCCTCCAATAGATACATATATGCATAATGTAGTTAGTAGTTATTATGCACTTCACAAAAGTAAGAAGTTACACTCACAAGCCATTCATACAATCAATACATGTCAAGTGAAAGGAGATACATGCTCAATAGCTTCACTACATCATGTGGAAATCACAATGTACAACGCTAAGTCTTATATGGAAATATGCGTTACTCTTTTCCTTGATTATGCACAAACAATACCTATGTGAAAGGGGGTCTTCCCCCGTTGGAGTATGCACACCCTTGATATCCATATCAACTACTTATTATCTACTGGGTCACCGATACGAAGCATGAACTTTAAGCATGTATTCCAACAACCACTTATTTAGGAGATGTAATAATTATGTAACAAGTATTTAGATTTCACTTATCATAATGATTAGAGAAAAATAGCGACTTTATCATGATTTAACCTTCTTTACACAATTAGGAATTCCTTAATCATCTCAATTCATGAATGGTTTCCCTAATAGGTTAGGTTTACTCACCTTTTCAACAACACCTCACTTAGTCTTCACTTGTCGGACTCTCGAATAACACCCCCTAGTAATCAACATAATGAGGTTACATGTAAGTACCTAATCATCAATTGAAGAAAGAAATTTAGGGTTTTGCCCCCATATATACCTGAAATTTCAGTCTGAAAATCCCCCTTTTCAGGAAGTGATTTGAGTCCTAAATAGCTCAGACTTGGCCCTGAATCTTCCCCCTAATGGATCAGAACTGGGTTCTCTTCCTCCACCTCCCTCCCCAAGAGAACCGACGTGAGGACCCTCCCCTTCCTCCCCTCACGGGCGCGCGGCTGTGCGCGCGCGGCTGTCGCGCACGGCTGTGCGCGCGGGGTTGTCGCGCGTGCCGCCTCCCCTCGCCGGCTGCTGCTGCTGAGTTGAAGAAGGGAGAGGATGGGTTCAGGTAATTTTGGTAAGTTCAGAATTTGGGGAGAGGAGTTTTCTCCTTTAGGGCTGAAGGAAGAAGATGGAAAGTTTCCCCTTTTTTTCTCCTCAAGAGGTCAAAACTTTCCTAGTTATATTTATTTACAAAAAGGATGAAAAGCCACCTCACCAAAATCTCCTTTCTAGGCTCTATTCATCCTCCACCTCATCACACACTTTCCCAACCATCCTCTTATCTCTCCAACACAACAAGGCTAATAATGTTTTGAAAAAAAATAAAAGGGATTATTTAGGTATGGTTGGTGAAATAGGGGTGTATTCCTTGGGGTATACTCCCATAGTTAAATGTTCAAAATTTTTGAAGCTTCTATACATAATACATGCATGTGCAAGCATAGCCCTAAATACCCATATGTATAAAGGTATCACCTTACTAGGTCCATGGCTAAACAATCCAATAATTATGATTAATTAGAAATTAGGGTGTTACAACTTGCTCTGCACTTTGGATGACGACCTCAGATTCTTTCAAATTGTCAACCAATCTATGGTAGTCGGCTTGGAAGTGCTGGAAATTACGGGCTTCTTCAGCCATCTATTCCTCTATCTCTTTTCACTCGTGTTCTTGAGCGGCGAGGAGCTTACCTAGTATCGACTGAGCCTCATCTATCGAGCTAGTCTTCTCTAGGGTCTTTAGCTTCCTCAGGCATATCCCCAGCTATTCAACTAGCATTAGATACGTACTAGTTTGCGCAGGGCTTCTAGTATGACAGATGTTCTCGATTTGATTCTCAAGAAGCATCCGAGTAAACTCGAAGGAACTTCCCCCGAAAAGGACCAACTCAATGCAAGACTTCATGGAGGTAAAAATTTGTTGCACCGTTTGATGCGCTTGTTCCTCCATGATGTCGGTAGCTAGAGTTGACCCTGCCGGTGCACTCCCGGATCCCCTCTCTATGACGGGACGAGTAACACCCACAGAAATGAGAGTCGACTCAACTTGTACAGGGATGAGGCCAACAACAGGCTCTTCTGACAATGCGGCCGAGGCCAACACCTCTGGGATGTCTGTTGTGGTATCTTCCACAACAACAGAGGCAACAACAAACTCCATGGTACTGGGTTCATCGGCCGAAGTTTGAACTGCGCTATCCTCTGCGCCAATGCTTGTCGCAGGATTCTCTACTTGAACTACCCCAGTGCTCTCTACAACCATAACATTAATGTTAGTAGTAATGATGAAAAGGAGAGTATAAGGCACATCTATATTCTCTTACCAAGTTGAGGACCCAAAGACGGCATTTAGACAAGCCACTTGGAGAGGAGGGTTCCCCAATCTTGGCGGTTCCACCCTCATGAGGCATCCCGGTAGCGGGAACTCCAAAGCCCTCCTACTGGGCCAGCTCCTGGATCATCTCCTCAATGTGAGAAGAAGTTGTGGCTTTACTACTAGCAGCCAGCCCTGTAGAAGAAATTCAAAAAGAAATGTTAAAACTTGTTCCTAACCTGATGGAGAAACAATTATGGAGAATAAAAGGAATACCCTCAGTGGTGGCAATCTCTCATGTTGGCGAAACCATTGCAGGAACATCCCCCTGCATCTCTTCCTCTGATATATGCGAGAATTTACTCGTATCAGGAAGAGTGGGTTCGTCACTAAAATCGACTTCTTCGTCAGAATAATATTCATGTTCCATGGACGACGAAGACAACAATCGGACCCAAGAAGTCTCAGTGATCGGGGCTTTACACTGAGTGCCCCGGTAGTAAGGCTGGGTTCAATAACCCTCAAAGTAGGCATCAACACGCTGGGAGACCCAGGCTATTGCACCTCCTCCCTTCTCTCTTTAGCTGAAGAGGGTCCAGCCTGAGTTGAGACTCCCGAAATCTCAGCGTCATCCCTCTCTATCAAGTCAACTTCAAGCCGTTCGACCCCTTCGGCCACGACGGGTTCACCCACAGGCTCTCCCTCTGCTAGGATCGCAGGGCCCCTACTACACAGACCGTGGGAGAAAGAGTTGGGACTGCCACCTCTTCTTCTTCTTCTTTCTCCAGCTTCTCAACACCAGGAGGGACCACTTTGGGCATCTGGGTCGAAACTTTAGCCTCAGATCTTCTCCTGGCCTTTTTAGGGCTGGACTCACCCTGGAAAGTAGAGCCGCGAGGACGTTTGGCCATAGCTTGCTGACTCCTTTTAGTAGATTGTAACTTGATTGCTACTACTCAAGGCCCCAACTCCATAGCTGTTACCCTGTTCGGCTGACCTCCCTCTTAGGCTCCATCCCTCCTCCCCTCCTGTTTCTCTCTCGGCTGTCTGGTACTCTGTCATACCTCGCACGCATTTGTTGGAATCCAACTTGACTTTATAAGACGCCTTGAAGCTCTTGATGCAAGAGGTATTTATTCCGAAGTCAGGCATCCTACTAGCAAGGAAGTATCACGTGCAGAACCGAGACTGGTATGACAATTGGGCGTCTTGTGAGACAGGATGAAAACAGCTCTTGTCCCTCTAGCTATACTATAGTACCACGCCCGAGTACCTTCAAACAGGTTCCATTGAAGCGGAGTCCAGTGTCAGGGTTGCCGATATATAATTGATCATAGCCAAACTGTCGAGCAAAATGACTCGGCATGTAAGGCTCGATCGTACATGAGTCACCTTGCCGGAAGATCAGATATCCAGGTTAAATATTGATCAGCCACCAGAAGAGTCTAGATGGCAGCCTTATGAAGTCATCTGGTCCCGCAAGTTAGCAAACTTATCCCTGTAGGACGCACCAGAAATTTTAGGGAAGCAACGGTCGAGCTGATAATTCAAGCTGCTCAGAATAGATCTCCGAACAAAGAACATATAGTAGTGAGACCAGCTCGAATTCTCCAGCTTCTGTACGAAAGGAATGAAGCCTTCGGAGGGAGACACCGCCGTTATCAATGAAGGGCAGTGCATAACGTACCAGGCCATCAGGTACGTATATGGAAGCTCGATCCTGGGGTTAGGAGACCTTACTTCTGGCCTTCCTTCCGAATCTACCACTGGCCTGCCCTGGAAGTTTACAATGGCCTCAACTTGGCATAGACTTTTGGTCAGCGCCTGTAACCCGCTCTGAATCCCGGCTACCATCACTGGAAGGAGAGTGATAGACTTCCCGTGGGCAAGAAAGACCACCGGGTACACCACGTCGGTAACGATTACTTCGTGCGGCAGCGTTGGCACCACACAACTCTTCAGCCATAGCATGAGAAAACCCGCCAATAGAGCTCTGTCAGAGATAGGAACTCGGGCCTGGTGGTGAAAAACTTTCAAAAATATTATCAGGTTTGAAAGTGTCCACATTCGACTCGGTAGTGTAGGAGCTTGTAGAGGCATTAATCCTTTCAGCGATTTCTTCATCAGTGCAAGGGGCCAGACTAGTCACTGGGCTAGCTTTTTCATTTATGCTGTTGAACAAATAGCTCACCCAGGACATCTGCTTAATACCCCTGTTCCTCCAGGTGGATATCTGCCCGTACATGTAAAAGTGGCACAACACTTCTCAATATGTCTTGTACACCTGAAGATCCTCTTTCCTCAAGAGGTGAAGCTCCTCAGAGGTTGGGACGTACTCTTCATAAGGGCATTCTCCCATAACTAGCCCTGAAACTTCATATAGCTCATGAAGAGCGAGCCCCATCTCCCTGACTGGAGTAAAAATGTGACCGTCAGAGGATTATAATGCTCCAGCACGCCATAAAAGTTGTGAGAGCTCTGCGGGAGGCCATACTGCACGGCCCGAACTGAATGGTACAAACCTACTTGTATCAGCAAATCTCTGAGCTCGGTAAGAACAAAACCAATCATCCGGCTCGACCAGGACTTGTCGGTAAATTGGACCCACTCGGGTAGACGAAAGTCAGTAGGAAAATCACCCCTTACCTTCAGAAATTGGTTGATAAAGGTGGTGGCCAACTGAGGGGTTTCTCCTTTCGGATACTCAGCCCTGACCAACCCGGAAAGTAAACCGAATACATCTTTCCCGTGGCCAGCAGTGTTTGCTTCTTTGGCACCCAATCTGCCGAGAGACACACCGGAGAAAAATCGAAAAAGATCCCATTCCATCGGCGGTGTACCGACATGTGCTGAAGATAAGATAAAGGATACATCCTCTCCATGTTGGGAAGGAAAAACTTCCTGGCCCCTATCTGGCGGAGCTATTAATAGTCTCTATCACACAAGATCCTATCTTCCTCAGTGATGGCGTCACCAAAGAAGAAGCTAAGTTTTCTTAGCAGAGCACGAGATTCAGACTCGAATAGCCCATCGGAAATAATCTTCCGAAGGGTCAGTATACTGGCCTTGGTGATCTATCCTTGCGTTATTTTGGCTAATCAGTAGTCATAGGAGCAGTCATCTGGAGCGCAAAAGTCAAGTTCAGATCAGCACCACCTATGTGCTCAAAGTGGCACTTCTTGGATAAGGGGCTAGAAGAATATCGCACTGTAAAGAAGGCAACACTTAGTCAGAAATCTAAAAGAAAATAGCTAAGTATTTGAACCTTAAACGTGAGAATGAATTCAGACGCAGAAATCAGCAAAACCCGCGTTTAAGCTCAAGGACGCGAGGCTTGCATGAAGCCCGCGTTTCAAAATTTACAACTTAAAAATTTTTCTAAGTGATTGGACTCAAACACGAGACTCAGTGAAACCCGTGCCTGACCTTAAAGACGCAAGAACCACATAAAGCCCGCGTCTGAACCTTCCTCACTTAGAAAAATTCTGAATATTGGGACAAAACGCAAGACTCAACGAGGCCCGCGTTCTACAGGCAGATACAAACTCAAGTTGATGGAGTGCAGATTCAGAGGTCGTCAAACCCGCGTCTTGCCTACCAATGCAAGAGCCGCGTCTGAAAATCAAACACAGGCATGAGCCTCGCATTGGCGGTTCACATTCAAAGGAGACTTAAGAGTTAAGAGAACTCTTTAAGCCCCTTTAATGGTGGAAACCAGTTCAGATGATTTTATTACCTGAAATGGGGGCCTTCTGCGTAGAAGGACCGCCCATTTGAGCTTCTGGAGCAACGACGCTCGAAGACGAGGCAACATGTTTGGTCTTTGGTCTTTGGTGCCATTCACTTTCTACCGCCACATCAAGAACCCAACATTAAACAAAAATAAGATTTAAGATTGATATCTTCTCTCTCTTGTAATCAGAAGTTTTGATTGTTGTAACTTTCTTTACAGTCAAATAAAGAGTTTACACGCCCTCAAATTTCTCCGAACAAGCATTCATGAGTGACCTCGTGAAGGGCAATGAGTTCGACATGATTCAAAGAAGTGGCAACTAAGGTCTGTTTTGTAGACCTCCAAGATATATCCATATTCCCAATAGCAAAGACATAATTAGTTTGAGAACGTGCTTTGTGCGGATCAGACATATAACCAGCATCAGCGTAAGCTACAAGGCAAGCATCATTCAGAGGCTTATTGGGGTTTAAACCATTCTGAAATGCATATGGATAGAATAAACTCATATCTGAAGTACCTTTAAATAATGGAATGTCTTTGATGCCATTCCAGTGGCGATGTGTTGGCCCAGAGCTATATTTAGCTAACGTGTTCACAATAATAGAGATGTATGGTCTAGTGCATTGAATAAAGTATAAAAAGCGCCGCTTGCACTCTGACATGAAACTTCGGGCTCTAATACCTCTTTCTCATCCTCCTTCGGATGGAACAGGTCTTGTGCAACATCTGAAGTACGTATGACCATAGGTGTGCTCGAAGGCTTCGCTTTATCCTCACTAAAGTGACACAACACCTCCTGGGTGTAATTAGATTGGTGGACCAAAATACTATCTACACAATGCTCGAGCTCCATTGACCGAACCAATACAACCCGATTTACTCTAGACTGCCAAATTATCAAGCACATTCAAAACTGAATTCATACCTGAAGCCTTTCATTCTCGGTGGAGCAATTGGACTTATGACCATGCGGGACTGGTACGTTGAGGGGGTACTCCAAACATGAAAACCCTCATAAATATACCTTGCATCGCGCATAATCATAATCTTGCTGGACCAACAAAAAGTTGGTCTGAAGTAGGGGTATCACCCAACGACAGATTGGATGCATCTGTTCCGGATAGGGGCCCCTATATGGTGTGATGATCGGGTACCTCCAACGAGGAAGCAAACCCATCAGTGGAGTTGTCCACTTGTATAGGGGATATCCCATCAATATAGCTATCTTCCAAGAGAGAGAAATCCCATCATCAGAATATAGAAGGAATCCGGAAGAGAGAAACTATCGGGAGTTCGTCCACCTGGGGGTTCATATGAGGGAAGCCCGTAGGCTAGTATCTGTGCTCCGAGTCGGGGAAATCTCATCAATGAAACATCAGACGGGGGATCCGAGAGGGAGAAATTCCTATAGCAGGGTAGGGGACTCCGATTGGGGCAATCCCCACATCGGAGGGTTTCGGCTCCCGTAGGTTGACCAGGAAAAGCCTGTCGCCAAGTCTGCGTTGACACTTTTGAGTGAGAAAAATTCCATCAGCGGAGTGTACAGACACGATCCTCTGAGTAAAAAAATCTCATAATAGAGTGATCGCATAGCGACCTCCAAGTGGGTGAATTCCCATCTGTAACACCCTGATCTCGCGGGTACGGAGACATTACTGTGACGTATATACGCAGGGTGAAAATACCCTCACATACATATGCTAAGTATAAGTACAGGTAAGAATCAGTGTACGAAAGTAAATGGTGCATTATACATTCCAACTAAAGAGTACAATTACAAAGTTATTACATGATGTGACATAATATTACAAGCAGATTACATCACCCGGGGGTGCAAAAGTAATAATACAAGGAGATTTACAAGTATAAACAATACAAAAGAAGTCCACAAGTTACAAAAAGGAAATTCGGGGGCTGAATAGGGGGCCTAGAAGAAAAGGACCCCGGACGGTCAACCGCTGATCCACTACGCTACCACTGCGCAACTCTGATCAATAAGAAGTCCATCACGGTTCAAGCTCCAAGATCTGAACAAGTATGTCCAAGGGAGTCAGAAAGCTGCCTAACGAGTGGTAAGATGAGTCTCAAGTGGAGTGCAAAGACAAGCACACATGTATCGATAAATCTAAATCAAAAAGCATGTATTGAAAATCGTGTCATAAGCATAGACACACGAGCAGGCAATGAGAGATCAAGTAAAGTAAATATGGCAAAACCAGTTGTGCAAGCCCAAATTACAGATCTATAAGATTAGTACATCGAATGAATAATTTAAATAAGAAAACTCTCATGTATATACCTTATATCTCACGTTGTCATAGCCTAAGATCACAAAACCCGAGTTACCTCCTAACTAAGAGCATAAAACCTATAAAACTGATAAGACTAATAAAACCAATAAAACTGAATGTTGGCAAAACTAGTTATACAAACTCAGTTTACAGTTTCATAAGTCTAGTGATTGAGATTTTCCTGCACACAAAAATAAAGATATTAGATTTAGGAAAAGGATGTGCAAGGTGCTCAATTCTAATCCGCGGTAGCAATGGCTATGCGGGTCGTGATCCTCAGGGAGGGACTAGCGATAGAAGCGTTTGTAAGTTATCTCTAAAAATTATTTTCTTTAAGTTAACAAAAAGAATAGTTAAAGTTAAGTTAGGAAGAAGGCGGTAGATTATGAAGATGGAGGATTAGAGATGGTATTTATAATGAGATGAGAAAGAAAGAATTGGGAGATGGTGATTTAATCTACAAAAATAAAAGAAAAGAAAAGAAAAGAAATAAACACTAACCTTAGTTTGGTTGAAGAAAAACGTGAAATCCTAACACTTTCTACCTTGCTTTGGAGGTGTTGAACGCATAAACCATAGGATCGATCTCAGTCCCCTATTCGCATTATATCATCAAGCTTGGGCAAGTATGAAGTGATACGTACCTTGAGGAGGAGAACATCACCATGAAATATCGTTGGCACCCACAAAGATTCGTTATACTTGTGCTTTGGAAATCACTTGCATGCTCATCATAAACCAACAGAGATAAAAATAGAAAAAGAGAAGAAAACAAGAAGGAAAAAAAGTAATGACATAAAAAGAAAAAGTTACCTTTATTACTTGATACAATGGAAGAGAAGAGAAGCATACATCGGTGTCACTCTCAACATAGCCCTCTCCCTCACTTACATAAAAATTAAAAAAGAAAAGAAAACCTAAACTACAAGAAAGAAGAAAGCCTAAAACCCTAGATTTGGCCCTCTGACTCTGGACGCTCTTCTCGGTTGCACTGCAAGGGGTATTTATAGGAGCAGAAGGAGGTAGAGTCCCAGTCGAAGTCGTCCACGAAGGCGGTTCCCTGGATATGACTGGATTGCCGCGGAAACGCGGCTTGGGCCGCGTTTCCGCGGCCTTATGGTGGCGGCTGGCCACGCGCTTTGGCGCGTGGCTTCTCCTGGTCCGTCCATCTGGTCGTTTCCTTCTGGAAGCTGCATCCTGGCTCTTAATCTTTGGATTTGGATATAACTTGGGAATCAAGTTACCTAGATCCCAAATCTTTTATCCACGAATTTGTAATCTTAAATTCTCCTTCTTTGACTTTTATCCTCATCTGCAAGTTTTTAGGGTTGAATAGAAGTCTATCCTTCCCTCTTCTTTAATATTTGCAACTTTGGCCCTTGTGTATTTGCAATTTTGACAATTAATATTTGCACTTTTACACTTGGGCTTGAATATGGGCTTTTGGGCTTCTTTTAGGCTTTATTTATTATTAAAATAAGAACTCAAGGCCTGCACACAATAAATCATAAAATATTAGTAAATGTGCAGAATTATATGAATAAATATGAAAATGTGATGGTAAATGTCATGATAAAAATGCACTTTTCACTACCAATCACACCCCCACACTTATCTTTTTGCTCGTCCTCGAGTAAAAATCAAAGAAAAAGAAAAAGAAAAGAAAAATTAATCTAATCTAACACACTTTCGTAGGAATCACGGTTGCACTTAGCATGTGCAACAAGCCGTTAAACCCCTAGGTTACCCTAGAGGACGAGTGTTGTCTCGTGAGGGTTTTCAGCGGATTACACCCACAAAATCTATAAAAAAGAGAATATTCGAAATACGTTTGAAGAGACTAAGTAATCTATAAATTTTTAGGATCATCATTTTATTCATTCTTAAACTTAGTCATTATATAGTAAATTGTTTTCCTTTTTAGGTAAGGGTCAAAATTGAATTTTTGTATAGTCTTTTTCGTTACCAAAAATCATATGCATCCTTGTAAATCTTTGCTAGGAATTCCTTAACTTGGACTCTCATGCCTCTTTATTATTATTATTATTATTATTTTATAACTCATCTAATTTTCTTTCGTGTAAGTATCAAGGCTTCTTGAGGCCCTCATACCTAACTAATTGACTATTAGATGTGTTAATATAATATATTTTTTTCTTTTTTTAACATGTATAACTCATCTAATTTTCTTTCGTGTAAGTATCAAGGCTTCTTGAGGCCCTCATACCTAACTAATTAACTATTAGATGTGTTAATACATATATAATATTTCTTAGTTTTCTTAGGCTTTCTAATCCACCCATGTAGCAAACATAAAGTCGGTGGCTCCCGAACCGGTCGGCTTTAGGGCACCAGGTGAGAAAACACCCCGCGGACTTAAATTCGAGTGAACTAGGCCCCAAAACTAAGGACTTTATTTTATTTAGGACTCACCTTTAGGCATGAATACTTATGCTTCATGAGGCACATGTATCCAGCTTAATTAGTGATTTTTTTTATATGAGGCTCAAGGGTCTTTGTCTTAGAATCCTAGATATGCATTAGGTATGCACATTTCATTAAGGTAAAAATTAAGACTAACTACTTATTTAATTTCTCCTCCTATACCTAAAAATTCAACAATTTATTTATTTTGACCAAGTTTTTAGAAATTCTAATCATGATTTTCCTAATTCTTAAGACTAACTTAGATTTCTTTCAAAAGATAAGTCAAAATATTGTCTTTTTTCAAAAAAAAAAATTTCATTTTTTTTAATATTAGCAAATTTTGTTAGTTTCTACCTATGTTAGTATGTTAGTAAAGCCCACCCCCACACTTATCTCATGCATTGTCCTCAATGTATGAATGAATGCATATATGCATGAAAAAGAACAAGGGAAGGCAGAAGTTACCTTAAGGTGGTGGTTCCGGTGGTGGTCTAATTGGGCCAAGCATTGCTACCCAATCAAGATAACATAATATTTGGTGAAACCCACCAGAAAATTTCTTATATAACCCACTAAAATGTATGTATGATCATTTTTTAGTAATTTCACCCCATTAAATTTCCATAATTCATAATTATATTCAGAGTCAATTGTGTCAACCGCCTTGTCCCAAAATGGAGTGTGAAAAGATGGAATGATTGACTTGGACGTCGTAAGTATGGGAACGAATACCGACTCAGGAAAGAAACTTAAATCAAGTAAGGGTTCAGGAGTCGGGTTAGGTTCAGGAAGTGGGTCCAAATCAATAAGCTGAAATTCAAGTCCACAATCAGTTTCCCAAAATGGAATGTGACTCAATGTTGGTGATTCAAGTTCAGGAATGATAGGTGTGGGAATCAAAACTGACTCTAAAAGATTACCTAAGTCGGGTAACAAAACAGGAGTCAACAATGAATCGGGAATTTGAACTTGATCACAGATTTGAGAATCTTGGTCACATATCTCATTCATCTCAATATCATAAAAATGAGAACTTGCCAATTTATCCATGAAACTTTCAAAATTGCACAATTGGTCAAGTTTAATATGATCATCAAAAATGGGTGATTCAAATTCATGATGAATTTGCACAGGATCCAATGTTGACTCGGGAAAAGTAAAATCAGGTGGAGACACCGGAGTCATTATTGAATCAGTAGATAAAATTGAATCACCGGGTGGAAGATCATGATCATATTCATGCTCAAGTTCTATTTCAGGAAAAACTTACCAAGTTATCAAAATTTGAAGTTTCGGCAAGTTCACATGATGGCACTGAATTAGAATCTTGTTGTCCAAAGCAACTTGGTTCGTCGGCTCTAAGAGAGTGGTCAGCGATATTAGAAATGGCCGAACGGTGAGAACGTAAAGATTGAACCATCATATCTATATCATGATCACGGGCTAATCTAGCATGAGTCATGGCTGCAAGCATCCTTTCATAGTTGATAGGTGCATCATGTTGTGATTGGACTTGAAAGGATGAAGTGTAATCGTGATGAAGTTGTGAGTCGGTAGACTCACGCATAATCATGTCTGCGATTGATGGTAATTATTGCTTGGACTCATGCATACTCATCATTTCCTGGATAGATGGTAGTCTATTCTGACTGGGTGGATCTGAGTATGATTCTTGGGAATATTGTGGACAAGGTGGAGACGGAGGACAAGTCGGTTGAAAATTTGACTCGGGAGAAACGAAACCCCATGAACTCTGTGAAGAGTTGAAAGTATGAAAATTATGGTCATAAGATGGGGGCCATGGGTTATATTCATTCGGATAAGACCATTCCGGCACACTAGGTTGATCAAAGTTGTGATATGCCGGGTTGGTAATATCTGAAAAATAGTTAGGTGTGTAATATGGATTAAAATTGGAAAGATTATTATTATATGCCATATCACACCAACACAACAAAGGAAAAGAAAACAAACAAATAAAAACAAAAAAGAAAAAATTCTAACCTAAGTTAGGGTAGACCTATGACCTAGACGACTCCTAACTAGTTAGACTGTCCACGGGAGGTAGGGTGCAGACTTTGACCACAAGTTAATCAGCCAGGTCAGGGCAAGAGTGGTGGGAGGTTTTCCGTCAAAGACGTTCCTTAATTAAATAACCACCAATCTTCGGGCTTTCGGCCCTCAATCCCCTTCCTAGACACTGATTTGGCAGGAGTCAACTTCCAGCACTGTTCCCCCTTAGGATAATCTCCTAATTGAGTCCGAGATGTCCCTAGGGCCAACGATTACTAATTTTAAGTTAGGCTTGGGTTAGTGAGTGCTTGGGATATGATTTTTGGGCTAAGGAAGGGTGATGAAATCCCCACCTTATCTTGTTAATGGGTTATACCCTTAGAATAAATTTGTGCAAGTGTACAAAATATGTAAATAAGATTCACTCAAAGCATCAACCAAGAGATGAGTCCTATTCTACATGCAATACGAACGTACCTTGCTCCAGCACTCTTCAACAGTAAAATAAAGGAATTGAAAAGACACGTGCCTAATATGCAAACGTCTAATCAATTTTTTATCTTTATCAACAAATATTTTACTGTTGGTTAATTAGCAGTGTATAGGTTTATCACAGAACAAATTGGAACAGAGCAGAAAACAAATCTTGCAATTTTTAGCAACCTGCAGAAATTGCAGTTAGTAGTTCACTGCTAAGGCCGCGTTTCCGCGGCTATTGCCGCAGATCCGCGGCACTATAGTAGGCTCTGATGCTCTGCCTTCAAGGGCAGAGGCACAGAGTTGCTATATGTCCACTTCTGCTGTTATTTTTCCTGTTCTCCAAACCTGCAAACAGAAAGAATAAAAGAATTAGTTTATTTTTTATTTAGAGAAAAACTTACCGTCCCTCCCCGGCAACGGCGCCAAAATTTTGATTGAGATTTTCCTACACACAAAAATAAAGAATATTAGATTTAGGAAAAGGATGTACAAGGTGCTCAATTCTAATTCGCGGTAGCAATGGCTATGCGGGTCGTGATCCTTAGGGAGGGACTAGCGATAGAAGCGTTTGTAAGTTATCTCTAAAATTATTTTCTTTTAGTTAACAAAAAGAATAGTTAAAGTTAAGTTAGGAAGAAGGCGGTAGATTATGAAGATGGAGGATTAGAGGTGGTATTTATAATGAGATGAGAAAGAAAGAATTGGGAGATGGTGATTTAATCTACAAAAATAAAAGAAAAGAAAAGAAAATAAATAAACACTAACCTTGGTTTGGTTGAAGAAAAACGTGAAATCCTAACACTTTCTACCTTGCTTTGGAGGCGTTGAACGCATAAACCATAGGATCGATCTCAGTCCCCTGTTCGCATTATATCATCAAGCTTGAGCAAGTATGAAGTGATACGTACCTTGAGGAGGAGAACATCACCATGAAATATCGTTGGCACCCACCAAGATTCGTTATACTTGTGCTTTGGAAATCACTTGCATGCTCATCATAAACCAACAGAGATAAAAATAGAAAAAGAGAAGAAAACAAGAAGGAAAATAAAGCAATGACATAAAAAGAAAAGTTACCTTTATTACTTGATACAATGGAAGAGAAGAGATGCATACATCGGTGTCACTCTCAACATAGCTCTCTCCCTCACTTACATAAAAATTAAAAAAGAAAAGAAAACCTAAACTACAAGAAAGAAAAAAGCCTAAAACCCTAGATTTGGCCCTCTGACTCTGGACGCTCTTCTCGGTTGCACTGCAAGGGGTATTTATAGGAGCAGAAGGAGGTAGAGTCCCAGTCGAAGTCGTCCACGAAGGTGGTTCCTGGATATGACTGGATTGCCGCGGAAACGCGGCTTGGGCCGCGTTTCCGCGGCCTTATGGTGGCGGCTGGCCACGCGCTTTGGCGCGTGGCTTCTCCTGGTCCGTCCATCTGGTCGTTTCCTTCTGGAAGTTGCATCCTGGCTCTTAATCTTTAGATTTGGATATAACTTGGGAATCAAGTTACCTAGATCCCAAATCTTTTATCCACGAATTTGTGATCTTAAATTCTCCTTCTTTGGCTTTTATCCTCATCTGCAAGTTTTTAGGGTTGAATAGAAGTCTATCCTTCCCTCTTCTTTAATATTTGCAACTTTGGCCCTTGTGTATTTACAATTTTGACAATTAATATTTGCACTTTTGCACTTGGGCTTGAATATGGGCTTTTGGGCTTCTTTTAGGCTTTATTTATTATTAAAATAAGAACTCAAGGCCTGCACACAATAAATCATAAAATATTAGTAAATGTGCAGAATTATATGAATAAATATGAAAATGTGATGGTAAATGTCATGATAAAAATGCACTTTTCACTACCAATCATCTAGTACGTCGAAGGAATAATCCAAATAAGAAAAACCTCGTATATATACCTTATGTCTTATGTCACCGTAATCTGAGTTCATATAACTTGAGTTGCAAACCAACACGATGAACTATTAATTAGTATTTATTATTATTATTATTTGTCTTATCCATATATCTAGGTATGTGTCCTAACGTTCCAACACACATGCATTCATATATGAGTAAGGTGAGGTTGTTATTGGAAAATGGTGGTGAAACTAATGAATTATCTTTACAATAGGTCCCGTGCATACCCAGGACCACGACCCAGGATGTTCCATTGCTGATATGGAACCTACAGCAAGGCAAATCAGGGCAAAGGATCTTATTGTATGCGCTGGGAAGAGGTATAATAATCATGGTGGCAGCACATCCCGTGAAACACCTGGAGGCCCACAAGTAAAACCAAAGTTTTAGTTACATAACATACCTAATACCATTATAAACAAAATCATCAATTGAAGTCCATCAGTTTCCCCATTACCTGATGTAAGTTAACCTTTTTATTATCAATTATTTATAATTATCAAATTACAATAATGAACAGGAGCATGAACAGGAGTAACAGGAGTGCAAAAGTACTGGAGTATATCAGCATAGCAGTTATTACATTCCCGTAATGTGATAATTATGAGTCAAGTAATAACATATCAGGTGTCAGGTGATAACAGATAAGTGTCAAGTGATAACATACAAATATTAGGTAATAACATGCAGGTGTTAAGTAATAACTTGCAGGCGTCAGGTGTCAAGTGATAACATATCAAGTGATCAACAAAGAAAGTATCAACATAGTATATATTGTACTATCAAATAACATAATATGGGAAAATGGTACAGAGACCAGAGATCAGTATGAATACCGAAAAATAATATAGTTTCAAGAAAACAGTTTAAGTAAAGATTTCAAGCTCTTCACAACAATAAAAAAAAGAATAATAATTTATTTATTTAATTATCTATGTGGGTGCTTGGTCAAGCTAGAGTAAAGTCAGGCCGTGTCGGTATTACACCGTGTAAACGATAGAGCTTGGCTCCTAGCAGAGTTAGTGTGCAGCTCTAAACGTAAAGCGTTTGGCGAGGCTATCGCTTGCGGTGAAGCCGCGATAAAGGTCCAACTATCGCTTATGTTTGGACACATATATTACATAATTTTTCTACATTTATTTTGTAATAATTCTTACAACTCACTTGTTTTAATGTCTAAATTCATGCAGGATATGAAAGAGAGAAGATAAGTATAAATCATATCCAATTAAATCCAAAAGTTCAAACCAACGTGAATCTATTCAAATCTAGAGTTTCTAGAAGCCATCTTATTTGAAGACCAGATATATCAGATGAGATAATACCAGTTTAAATTCAAAGGAAAAAATGAAATTTTAAAGACCCATTCGATTTTGCTGAAGATAAATAGATATCTCATCAATTCTAGAAGACAAATTGAAAATCCAAGAGGATAAATGGATAGAGAGAAGATCAATAGATGAGACAAAACAATCATATTTGGAGAAAAGGAGGAAATCCAAGTAAATTCGGGTTCTAAATCGATTTAGACTCTAATTCAGACTGTATTTGTTTTACTATTTTAATCATAGTTTTCGCTACTGAAACTCAAATCTGATAATTCAAGATGATCCAGAAAGAAGACTTAAAGGGTTATAATTTTTATGTTGATCACTGTTTTAAATTCTTTCATTTGATAAGTAATATTCAACAATCAACATGCCAACAAGTTGCAGATCAGAGTTGAATTTTCACATAAAATTCTAAATAAATCAAATCAAGTTTGGAGATAAGGGAGAATCCAAATTCAGAAATTGATAATAGCTTGCTCTCCAAGTCAAGAGATAGGGTATTATCTTAATATCCAAAATTAAAATTAAGTTCTAAACATATATCTCTTGATAGTTGCACAACTTTTACTAAAAGTCTATCCACTACTTCTACTATAAATAGAGGGGTAGAGCATAGGGGCATCACATCTTCTCACTACAACTCTAGAGGGGAGGACTCCACAGCGCAACTCCGGAGAAAGTTTTAGGAATAAGATTCTTCTTTGTCCATTGTATTTTCAGTTTGAGAGAAAGAATTGTAGAGAGAAGACAGAGTGCTTGTAATTGATGGTGACAGCTTCAATAAAAGTTCTTTTGTTCTTTTCAATTTAGTTCTTTTGTTTGTTTTAGTTGCTTTATTTACTTTTATTTGCTTCCTTCATGCTTTCTTTTTAATCATGCCTCCTTTATAGTTTGGATTAGGGAGAGTTTCATGACAGATAAGAGATAAAGAATTATCTTTAGAGTGACACTAGATATAATCTTCCTTAAAGATAGTTATATTGAGAGTGACAGCCAATGAAACTATCCCACATCTATTTATCGTTACTCAACTTAATTGATCACTTGTTTTCTTTTAATTACTCTAAGGTATATTCTTTTTCCCCCTTGTTTATTTCCTTTCTTGTTAACTTAGTAATCTAAACAACAAACCCATCTTCTTCTTTAGATTTCTTTTAATTATTTCATTTTATTTTCTTTTAAAATAAAGAAGATCTTTAATTGGCGTAGTAACTTAGGAAGGAGACTTAAACAACGCTTCCATCATTGTCCCTCCCTGTGGATCATGACCCGTTAGCCCTAGGCTACACGGTAGCATTGAGGACCTAGCGCTGTTTTAAACTTTTATTTTTTTGTATGCAGGTTGGCTTGATCAAAAATTTTGGCGCCGTTGCCGGGGAGAGACGGTAAGTTTTTACTCTTTTGATTTATTTTAAACAGTTTAACTTTTCTTCTTTGTTTTTATGTGTAAGGGCTAGTACTTGAAAACTAGAGCTGCAGTGAACATATTGCTATTCTGTGCCTCTGTCTAAGAAGGCAGAGCATCAGAAACCACAACTGTGGTGAACTACTGACTGTAGTTTCTTGTAGGTTACGTGAATTGCAAAGTATAGTTATATGCAGTATTTAGTTTATTAATTTAACTTACCTTGCACACTGTTCTAACCTCAACAGTAAATTGATGTTTGTTAATTCTAAAAACGGTTTAAACTTTACATTTTAGGGCATTTGTCTATTTCGTTTTTTTTTTTACATACTGTTGAAGAGTACTGGAACAAAGGTATGTGTGCATAACATGTAGCATTAGGAAACATATTTATGTGATATATATTGCTTGAATGTATTCATTTTCTACATACTTGTACATTCGCACGAAAACGATCTAAGGGCATAACCCATTAAATAACATAAGGTGAGGAAGTTATTACCCTTCCTTGGTCCGAAAACCATCTCCTCACTCATTAACCCAGCCTAATTAAAATCGAGTAGACGTTGGTCCTAGGGACATCTTGGACTCAAATAGGAGGTTGACATAAGGGGAAAGTTGTTAGAATTTGACTCTTGTCAAATCGGTATCTGAGGTTAGGGATTGACAGGCGAAACTTTGAAGAACAGTGGTTTAACATAATTAGGCATGTTGCTTAGACACGGATACCTCCCACTGATCTTTCCCCTACCTGGCCGATTGGCTTGTGGTCAGATTCTGCAATATACCTCCGTGGATAGTCCAACCAGTTATGAGTCATCTAGATCTAAGGTCTACCCTAACATATGTTAGATTTTTTTTGTTTTCTTGTTTGTTTATTTGTTTATTTTTGTATGTTCTTGTGAAAATGGATTATAATTATAATTATTCGGATTATAACTCAAATCAATATTTCACCCAAACATCTTTCAATTCGGATATTACCAACCCGGCATTACATAACTTAAACCAATCAAGTATGCCAGATTGGTGTTATCCGAATTAATATATGCCCAATCTCAGTACTATGAACAAGATTGGGATAATCATCACCACTCTTCACCGAGTCAGTCAGGATATAACTCCCCCGAGTCTTACTATCAACAAGCTTACAAACAAACAGCTTCATATACTCCATACCAAGACCAACTTATAGAAGAAAATTATTCACTAGAAAAGAGTTTCGAAGCCTTCCTTAAGTCCCACGAAAAGTCCAAATTCAGTTGGACTTAATTCTCCCAAACAATTCCCAAATACAAGATCCCTACGCCAATTTTTAAATCCCACCAAAACAAGAAGAGCCTGTTGACTTCGAAGAGAGTGGAATCCATGATTCAAAGTGAAGATTCCTTTACCCAGTCCATTGATATGATAGAAGGAAGACTTAGTCGATTGGAGCACATGCATAGGAATGAGGAAACTCTCCCTACTCAATCCTTGACTATTCCTGATACTTCTAGCCATATTGATGGAAATCAAGAATCCTGGTATCTTGAAGACTATGACAAAGATTCAATTTCACCACAAAACTTTGAACTTGACCAATACCAAACCATTGACAAATTCGTAAGTTTTTATTTCAATGATATTGAACTTGAAGATGAATGTGACACCAATTCCCAATGTTATGTATCAGTTTCACTTTTTGAGGACAATGCATGAGTTACGTGTGGGAGAGGGTTTACTAACATGCTAACTTAAGTTTTACTAATATATATATATATATATATATATATATATATATATATATATATATATATATATATATTAGTAAAACCTAAGTTAGCATGTATAATCTAAAAAAATCCTTTCTTTAAAACTTTTTGAAAAGAAAAATAATACTTTGACTTATTTTTGTAAGAAATTAAGTTAATCTTAAGGAATAAGAGGATCATAATTAGGATTTCTTATACTTGGTCAAAATAAAATTATTTGTTTAATTTGAGGTTAGGAAGAAAGATTGAAAAAGTAATTTAGTTTTGATTTTTATCTTAATGAAATACGCATACTTTATATACTTACACATTTAGGGTTCTAAAACAAAGATTTTTATGCTTTATAAAAAAATTATTATATAAAAATCCTCTGATTAAGCTGAGTATTTGTTTCTCATAAAGCATAAGTATGCACGCCTAAAGTGGTTCATATAAATAAAAATCTTTAATTTTGTGGCCTTATTTCCTCGAGTCCTAAGTATTTATGGTGTTTTCTCATCCAATGCCCTAAAACCGTCCAATCTGGGAGTCACCGACTAAGACTCGTTACATGAGCGAACTAGAAAACCTAAAAGAGATAAGGGATATTACCGCCATAAATATAAAAATATTAGTATATTTAAATCACCAAATAATTAATTTTGTATTCAACTTTTTCACTTACATTTTCACATTACTAATCAAATACTGTAAAACACAATAAACTTTTCCATTTACACTTTCACGTTACAGCTAAGCATCAAAAGACTTATTTGCACAAATCTTAATTTTTCACTTACACTTTCACATTTCTCATCTCTATTGCTCACTTCCAGCAAACAAAACAGGTCATAAAAAAATTGAAGGAAAAAAATATTAAAAAAAGAAAGGAGTGTCTTGCCTCTTGAGCTAAGCTATGCTCAATTCATCGTACACACGTCACGAGTAGTTTGAAATTTAGTAGTTGCGTCTGGTACCGGTTTTGAACAACGAAGGAGGATAGGAATGATAATGGGCTCTGTGGGCTTGGGCCCGTAAGCGTTAAGATTTTTGGGCCTAGCTCTGTTTCATATTTGTCTAAGAATAGATAAACACCTTGGCAAGGTGAGGAGTATGTATTTTGGTTGAGGGTGAGTAGACTTCCAATCCAAAAGAGCAAAAAGTAGTATAATTTCCTTTGTATAAGCTTGCTGATAAGTATACAGTATTTAATGGAGAGTCTTTAGGTGTTAGAATTGAGTTTGGATCAGCAAAAACTCTTTTATTCGGGTTGGGACGTGAGTTGGCCTTCAGCGACCTAATTTTCACGTGTACACCTAACATTAGATAAAATTAGGGTAGTTCTAAAATTATCAGATAATAATAATAATATAAAATACTCCAAAAACCTAAATTCAAATGGATATGTTTGCTTAAAACCAGAGCGCCTCCAGAAGCAAGACAGGCCCCACTCTCGCATCCATCATCAAAACACAATAATAAAATAATAAATTAAAGCAAGAGTCTTCTTCAAATTCCCATGATCCCTGTCCCCGTGAAGAAAGTCGTGGTCCCAAAAATCTATAAAAATAAAATAAAATAAAAATAAATGACCAACATAGGGGGCTCTTGACAATAAAATGCCACGCTCGTCTTGGGCTCATTTGTAAATTTCTTCAGCTGCTTTAGCTTTCGAAGTAAAAATTGGTGGGCAACTTTGAATCTTTCGCTCACCCACCGCCAGCGCTCTCCCTCAATCTCTTCCTTTCTTTTTCCTCTTCTTCTTCTCTTCCTCTGAGGCATCTCTCTTAGCTTGCTTACAAGGTAAAGTCCAATCCTCTGTTGTTAAATTCCCTTTGTCTATTCAAATCTGTGTTTTTTTGGGTTTAATTTGATGAATGATAGCTTTTATGTGGTCTATGCATGCAAATGTTAATGGGTTTTCTTTGGATTTTGTTTGTAGCTTGTTTTTAGTTTGTCTATGTGCTGATTTTTTGGATTCATGGGGTTTTGTTGTGAGCAAGAACACTTTATTCTTTGAATGTTTGATGAAAAGATGGGTGCCCATCTTAGCTGTTGTGGGTGATTAGGTCAAAATTGCAACTTTCTGTTTGGTCTGTAACTGTCTGTTCATTGACTGTCATCAAATCTTTGCGAATGGGTTTCTTGTAATTAGTATTCTAGGAAGTTCACTTTACAAAAAACCCATAACTTTTTCAACCTTTTTCAGCATGGAGTTATCTATAGGAGCTAGGTTCATTGATATTCTTGTGACTATGGGTGGATTAGTGGTGATTTGATGATCATGGAACTGAGTAACAGGATGTCGATTTGTTTGAGATTAGATAGTTCTCTTAGGGCTGGAGGATATGTGGTTGCAAAAAGTATGCCAGTACTAGAAACTTGGAGCTCGGGGGTTGAGCTATTATGCCTTTTGAAGTGATATGAGTCCATGAAAGTAGACATAGGTGGCTGATCTTATTGTAATTACCCTAGACTATCCCTTATTGCTATAGTTCATTTATAGAATGAGTAGTATACAATTGTAGAATTAATGAAAGAGCAAGATATTCAGTCCTTGTGCACTTGGGTAAAACTTTCCTCTCTTGAAATCCTTGAAAGTTGAAACACACATTCATTTGTATTTTCAAACTTTATTGTAACCATAAGTACGGCGTTCTTGCCTTATCACCGTCCAGTATACTCCATAAAGTTAAGTGAAAGCCCGGAACTCTTAAAACGTATGTAGATGGTTTTTATAAGGACTAACCATGGATCAGATTAAGCCATAAGAAATGGTTTTCTAAGCCCATCTTCCTTTTATAGATGTTGGTTCCATCCTATGACTCATTGCAAAAGATGACCCATGTTTGTTTTGCAAGAAAGATCTCATTTTTTAGAGCCACAAATCGATGGATTTACTGCATGTACATTTACTTTTCTGAAACCGCAAGTCTATATAATAGAGTAGTCATTGAATGATCTCAAATAAGGAAATGATTAATGATTTGGAGCACCAGAGGGTAAATATCTAGGTGATCAGTATAACAATTTAATTACACCACAATAATTAATCTAGAATACGATACAATTAATAATAAATCATAAAGGGAAATAGAATACTTGAAATCG